>BGPR01038355.1:0-14743 GCA_013235015.1 Araneus ventricosus | reverse complement strand
TATATTTAAACGAAAATTTTCTTTAATGATCACACACTTTTTCTTCAGAGAAAACCTTAAATTATAACTACTTAAAATCCTTTTGCAACATTTCGCCACCAATTTTAGAAAAAATTTATTCAACTTCTAACTAATACTTTCTGGAAATCTTTTCGTAACTTACTAAAGAAATCAAAATTATTTGACTCAAATGCTGAAACAGGTTGCATTTTTCTTAATCAATTCCTTCATGACGTTATGACAGATTTCCATTTATTTATTTACGAGACATATAAATGTATTGATGTGCTGAAATCTGCTTATATATCCTATCGCCGACAACCAAATTTTTAGGAAGATTTCACTCTGAAAATACTGGATTTAAATTTACATCTTTAGACTCTAAGTTGAAAATTCTAGAGCACTTTTTCCCACAAAACGCGTCATCTTTTATGTGTTAAGTATTTTCTTGCCTAATTAGAAATCAGACTTTTAAAGTACATTTCTTACAGAAATTAAGATAAAATGGTTTTGATGTGGAAATACTTGCGTTTTGCTGATTTATGTAAGATAATAAACTGTTGTCTTCAAAAATAAATGCCGGAAGAAAATACAATCTTCAAATTAGCGATGTCTTTTCGTAATGAAATTTCGATGGAATAAAAATTCTTAATTCTTTGACTAATAGATATCTCGAAGTCAACAATGATGGTTCTAATCCTAATTATTCTAGCATTTCTTGTCAAGTCCTTGAACAAAATGTAGTGTTCATGGAAGCAAATTAATGGCATCTTCTGGTGAACACGACCTTGGAACGCCACAAGGTGAATAGAGTTAATTACAATATATGAGGGTAAGTTATTCTCCAGGGACTTTCAGGAAACTGACCCACAGCTAGTGTTTGCATGAAACCGTATCTATGCACTTGACTTACCTTGACGTCGTACGAACATGGTAACGGTTTTGTATATATTGTTAGGTCATGGATGAACCCTTTACCGCGTTCTATTGTTCTCCGGCCGCCTTACCTCAGACCTTGGGGCTGACTCCATTACAGTGTGTCGGAAGTTTATCAGCAGGTTAATTTTAAACACGCGAAAAATTAATTTTAATTCAAGCCCCCTCATTGTGAAAGCTTAAGTGACTGAAAAACTTTATTTTGGTTCGAGCCACATTTCTAAGATTTCGTTTATCGAAGGTGGATATTTTGTACCTTTCAGCCTTTAATTGGCAGTGATGATTGGTTTGTAGGTGTTGGTTACGTCAACAATCATCTCAGTCGTTTCCTAAATATGCCAAGTTAGAGTTTTACAAATCATTATCGAAGTAAGTTTCCCCAAATTTAATATCTCACGCCAGAAAATCGGGTATATGTTTGCTTCATCTCTTATATATGGCAGACAAGTGTTTTCAATAGACGAAAAGAATTATTTCCAAGTAGACTGACAGATGAGCATTTAGCCTCGTTCCTTAGAATCAGGTATCTCACTTCGACCTCAATATAAGGAACTTTTTTTAAAGATAGAGTAATTTCATTCATCTCATTAGCATATTTAAATTGTAATACTTGTATATTGTTTTAAAAAAAATTTAGAAAAATTTATCTTGGCCCATAAACTTTCGATTTTTTGCCGCAGCCGAAAAGAACCATACATCCTGCCAACTCATTAGGTCTCCTGGTTGGCTAGTCTGTATGATAACCAATAACTTGATATGCAGTTGAATATCTAAAAAAAGACAAAATAAACAATAATAGATGCAATTCCCAATTGGTGCGCACAAGTGCTGCATCGTCAGGAAAGATTAAAGTACAAAGATATAAATACGAATTAAAGTGTTAAATGAAAAGAGTTAAAAATACAAAATAATAACAAATAACCATGCGGAATAAGTCCACTGGATGACATCATCAGAGGCCAAAACTATTATTTTTAAAACCAGAAAGGTTTTCAATAAGGAAAAGACTTTAAAGATACAAAATTTATGGGTACACTCTAAGGCCTGGACCCACTCAGGAATATAAATTGGAAGAGCATTTATCAAAGAAATTCAAAACAGTCTTTTAAACAGCCTGAAAAGAAGGGCTTAAAATATCTTACCCTCTTAAGTAGTGGAGTGGAAAAGAAGAACGACTTTCCAAGTCAACTTTGTTTATATAAGTGCTCACTATTTAGTTTCCATCTGGTGGAGAAACACTAACACTAAGAAGAAGGTCTTTAACATCGTTGTTTGTTATTATTTTTGTATTTTTAACTCTTTCACAATTAAAACTTGTAATTCGTATTTATAGCTTTGATTATAATACAAATGATTTAGGTTCACAGGGACACGGTTCGAGACCTGATTGCGCTACAGATTCGCCGTGCATAGGGCGTTGTGCAGAAATATGTCGAGGGTCGAACGCTCTCCGTTGCTTGTTCTGAAGAGTTCCGAAGGGCGATTCAGGTGTCTCCTCGTCATCTGACCGTGGTTCAAAAATTACAAGATTTGTTTCTAAAAATAGTCTCCGTGGAGTTTCCAAAATTTAGAGCGTTGTTACGCTAGACTACGATGAAACATTATACAAATATTGTGACTTCGGCACCTACTCTTAATTGTGGCGATATAGAGAAGAAAAAAATCCTACAGATTGATATTTCAGCACTAAAGTGTCCAGTAGCGCAGACGTCCCCTTTTCTGGACTGTGGTATTGTTACGAAAATAATCGGGTGGGTGTGACGAATGCAGTCCAACCAAGTAATAATGAAAGAACGACGCTTTATTCAAAGAATATTCCAGAAATGCAGAAGCACAGGTAGAGGAAAAAGCACTGGAAATTCCGCAACACATGCAGACAGCAAATCACTAATAATAGCAGAAACAACACTATAAGTAACGCTCATCTTTCAGCTGATGATCAAATCGCACGGTGAGCAAACTCAGAGATTATTGTTTGAGCTTGTCCAGTATTTATAATAATTTGCCGACAGACTTGATATCACATGTAATTCTTCAGAAAAATCAGATCTCAGTTCCTATGAGATACGGGACCATAATTCTTGAATTTTCTAGGGCAACTTCATTTTTGTCACTTTGTAAATTCGTCACGCCAAGTTGCTAAATGGTCGCCAGGTTTGGAGGGGGGGGGGGTCGGCATCGGCCCGGCAGCCATTGGAGGTCTCTGTAAAACTCTCTCTTCCCTAACCCTACAGACTAACATTGCAGGAAAACGGTTTTACAGATTCTTAATAACAATATGCTAGGTCAAATGGCATTACAATCATACTCTCGAGAAAAGTTTACTTTCTTAAAAGATATCTGATGATATTTTTCAAATTCAGCGAATAATACCTTTAAACAGTGTGCCAATTTTCAAATCAATTTTAGGCAAACTCATCAGGATTTAAAGAAATCTTCTACAATCAGGAACTTTTCCCAAGTCCAAAGCTTTTATTTTGGGAATTAGGAACTAACTTGAATTTTTTTTAGAATTTACTTAAATTATAAATTTGAACTTACTTACTTGGAATCATTTCCCCAATCCCTAAAACTAAAGTTTTTTAATGAAAAAGTATAAAATAAATTCCTTCAGACAGAAATAGTTCAAAAGAAAAAATTACCTACTTTTGTAGCATATCCATATCACGCAATAATGTTCTGTCTTAAAGCCTGGAAAGGTAGCCAAGTCTTCTACTAGAAATGAAATAAAATCCAAGAAAAACTTAATTTCGGAAAACCATGTTAAATACACTAAATGAAAGAACCACCGAAAATTTTTTATTGAAAATCAAACTTCCAAGAAACACAAGTCATTAATTTGAAATGCATAAAATTGACTTTCAAATGGAATCTTAACGCTCCAATTTGCTACACTGATTTAACGTATTTTCCAGTTGGAAAACAGATATAATGATTAAGTCCTCATTTTTTCTATACAATTAAGAGTAAATCGAGCATGAAATTGAGTTAAAATTTACCCCGTTTCTCTTGCTGAAAATTTAAATTCTTTAATTTTTCGTTGTCTGAATACAAGTGTCTCGTATAAGAAACATAATTTGTCTCTATATTATACACAATCTTATCTCGATGATTATCAGACTATTTGGAGATTTTTTTTCTTCCATTATAAAGACATTTCGGAAATTCATTGATTTGAGCCACTGTCGAATTCCTTTTGATTTTATTGTGTGTGTGTTTTTTAAAATTTATTTAGGATTATGTTCTTATATTAAGTTTCATAGTTGCGAATCTTAGAAAGGTCTGAACCCTTCTTTGTTAAAAGAAAATTAGTAACTAATTTTTTTTACAAAGAAGTGCAATAAAGAACGTGTTAGCGTATGCCAGTCAAATTTTCCTCAAAGCGATTACAAAGTACAATAAGACTGATGTTGCGTATGCCAATCAGATCTTCCCTCTAAAGCGGATTTACAAAGTGCAATAAAGGCGTGTTAGTGTATGCCAGCCAAATCTTCCTCTAAAGCAGTTTACAAGTGCAATAAAGACGTGTTAGTGTGTAAGCCAATCAGATCTTCCTCCTAAAAGCGGTTACAAAAGAAGTGCAATAAAGGCGTGTTGAGTGTATGCCAGTCAAAATTTTCCTCTAAAGCATTACAAAGTGCAATAAGACGTGTAGCGCCTTTCAGTCAAATCTTCCTCTAAAGCGATTACAAAGGGTACAGAAAAGGCGTGTTGATGTATGCCAGTCAAATCTTCCTCTCGAAGCGGTGATTACAAAGAAGTGCAATAAGACATGTTGACATACCCGATTAAAATCTTCCTCTAAAGCGATTACAAAGTACAATAAGACGTGAAGGTAGCGTATACAGTCAAATCTTCCTCTAAAGCGATTACAAAGAAGTGCAAACAAAGGCGTCCAGTGTATGCCAGCCAAATCTTCCTCTAAAACGATTAAAGACTGAAAGCAACTGCCATTACCTCTGAGACATGGCAAACACTACATCGTTAAAAAAGTTCCGGAACTTATTTTACTACGTAAAATAGACCTGGGTAGAACCTGTTTCCTTCAAGTAACCTCCGAAGTACAGCCTTGACATCGTTCAGCATACAAGCGTAAATACGAATTGCATACCCTCTTTTAGTTTTTCGTTTTTTAAAAATGAATTGGCATATAAGGATAACAAGCGTTGACTACCATATTACTTAGCCATAAAACGGGTGCAATTTGGCAGTAAAGAAAAATAGCAGAAATACACATTTTCAGATAAAGCTGTTTTTAGAAACCATCACAGAAAAAAAAACTAAACATGCATTTTTCCAAAATTAATTATTGCATTCGAAGTAGTGCAGTTTACTACAGTAAACTCGAAATCCGTAAAATGTAGAGTGCTTCTCAATTGTATATCTGCGTCTAATTAATATTTCAATCTCATAATTATAACAAAACGCAATAATTAATTAAATTGCAGAATTAATTTTTTTATCCCATGGCTATTAAGAGGTCGCGGTGTTCTGGTGATAAGGTCCCGGCTTCGGGGTCGCAGGGTTCCTGGTTCGAAACCCGATTCCGTCAAAGAACCGCCGTGGAAGCGGGCCTGCTGCACGCCAAATCCGTAGGGGCCAAACGTCCTCCCTCTGGTGTGACGCAGTGGCTTTTAGAGGGGGTCCCCATCATCTGACCAATTTTCGTTCAAAATTACGAGGACCACCTCGTGTTGCTTCAAAACCTGACGTAAATATAACTAAACTGAAACCATGGCTCTTAAAACAGCAACAGAAACTTTAATTATTAGAATATTTTTTTAATGTCGATGTTGTGTGCAAAGAGATTAACTACATATTGGCATGCAAAATATTTCGTTCGACAACATATTGATGCAAAAAAAAAAGATTCAAATATTTTTTATACCACAGAAAATGTATTTTAGGACTTAACAAGGAAAAAAATGAAGAAAAGGTTTGGTCCAAAATTAAATTCAGTGAGTGAGTGAGTTTCTGTTTTAAAACACAAAGAGCAAACAGCCATGCTGCACCTATCGATGTGTTATTAGGATGAAAAAGGTCTTGAAATGAAAAAAGATACTGCAAAAAATTGTGAATGAATGAACCACAAGACTTTGATTTAGATTACTTTGATGAATCTAATCATTGCAATAAAGAAGAACGAATTAGGATGGAGGATCGCCAAATAACACAAGCAGTTGAGGACAGACTTCACCAAACCATTTGTTTATACAACGTTAAAAACTTTCATGTTAAATTAAAATATGTCGGACTTAATTTTAATTTAAATATCAACTTAAATATTAATATTAATTAATATTTAAATACCAAATTTCTATCGTACAGCTCTTTCCTTTTGGAGTTTTCGTGTCCAACTACGAAAATAGACAGACCAAGAGACAGTCAACATGTTGACCGATTTGGCTCAAAGTTTGACAAACATCTTCATACGATTTTGGTGATAAAATCGAATGTTTCGTCTAACTCGTTAAGGTTTTGAGTTATCAAGAGACAGTCAACATGTTGACCGAATTGGCTCAAAGTTTGACAAACATCTTCATACGATTTTGGTGATAAAATCGAATGCTTCGTCTAACTCGTTAAGGTTTTGAGTTATCAAGAGACAGTCAACATGGTGACCGATTTGGCTCAAAGTTTGATAAATATTTTCATACAATTTTGGTGATAAAATCGAATGCTTCATCTAACTCGTTAAGGTTTTGAGTTATCAAGAAACAGTAAACATGGTGACCGATTTGGCTCAAAGTTTGACAAACATCTTCATACGATTTTGGTGATAAAATCGAATGCTTCGTCTAACTCTTTAAGGTTTTGAGTTATCAAGAGACAGTCAACATGGTGACTGGGATTTAGCTCATAGTTTGAGCCGGGCCATACAATTTGGCAGGATAAAATCGAATACTTCAACTCTTTAAGGTTTTGAGTTGTTTAAGAGAATGCTTCGTCTAACTCGTTACGGTTTTGAGTTATCAAGAGACAGTCAACATGTTGACCGATTTGGCTGAAAGTTTGATAAATATCTTCATACAATTTTGGTGATAAAATAGAATGCTTCGTCTAACTCGTTACGGTTTTGAGTTATCAAGAGACAGTCGACATGTTGACCGAATTGGCTCAAAATTTGATAAATATCTTCATACAATTTTGGTGTTAAAATCAAATGCTTCATCTAACTTTTTACGCTTTTGAGTTATCATGTTCATATATACACGGACAGACAGATACAGATGCTTTCCATTCACGGAGTTTGGTTTGATGTTAAGATTGCATTCCAAAATACATCTACCTAGATTATTCCATTTTAGTTGAGTTCATATACAGAAGGACAGAGTGATAGACAGACTAGACTTCCTGTTGACAGATTTCAGAAACTTTATACATAGGAGAAGTCAGGGTAAGATGGCAATGTTAACATTTAACCATTTTTATTAAATTTAGTTTTTGAGGTAATTTTTTTTTCTTTGCATGCGTTATTAAATTGATCTTTTGTTGCGTTGTAGTTAAATTGAGATTTTTTAATTTTAATATTATCGAAGTTATTTTTCCATTTAAAATAAGCAAAGCAAAAGTGCCAACTTGCCCGGTTTGGCCATGGGGCAGGATGAAAATTACGACAAAAGTTCAATACATTTTTATTTTTAGAAAATATAGGGCAGAACGCTAATTAATTAAACGTTTTAAAGTATTTTTTCCGTGTTTATATGTAACGAAGGGGTTATTTAAGTTAAAATTTGAGCTCATAGAAAATTAATATAACTCAAAACCAGTTTTTTGAATACAAAAATTAGACACCAATTTTCCTCATTCAGAGTCCGAGTAGCCCTCGGGCCACCATGTGTGGCATTTGCAACACTCTATTTATTCTTCTAATGGAGGGTCAACATAGATGTTATAACACGCAGGACACTGTATTAAATTTTATTCAGGAGGTTGAACTGAGGTCATGAGTGTCAGAAGTTTGGACTTTTTAGAGAAATGAAGTTTCAATTTCTTTGTAATAACACCTTTCATTCACCCTAGCCTCTTGTCTGTACCGCTTTAAACGTTCTCTTTCCATCTTCTGTGTGTCTCTCTGAACCGACATCTCTTTTATAGCTAAGGTTATTAAAATATTTTCTGTAGGTCTCACACCTTGCAGCATGTGATGGAACAGATTGATAAGGATGACGTATCTCAAGAAAATTACACACAATAACTAAACAAATTCATATATTCTTCAAAAAGAAAACAGTAAACAGCACTTGGGGCAGGACGGCGAGGTCGTCAACTTGCCCTTCGGCATTGTTAAAAGTCTGTTTTTTTAGTGGAATTAACAAGAATTAGATAAAAATAAATAGTGAGATTGAAAAGCGTATTGTCTAAGGTAGACAAGCATAACAAAGAATAAACAGATACCTTAGGTGTTAGTCCACTAGATCTTACATTGAGGGTCTTGAAAATTACAACACGACAGGCAAAAAATACGAACACCATATAACAAACAACGAAATGGCGTCAGTGGCTTCACTATGCGATTTTTTAGTGCGCTGCAGTGTAGAGGGCGGGTAGTGTCAGTAAGGTGGCGCTACCTAGTAGTATGAACTTAAAATAAGCCATTCGCCATTTTGCCCTGACTTCCCCTACCTACAACTGTGATGTCATAACAGTATGCTAAATCTTATACATCTAGCTCCTTGCATTTGTGCGTTATCATGCTCATATACGCATGAGCAGACAGACAGACAAATTTCTCGCTGACAGAATTCTTTCGATATTGAATACAGATCTACAATTTTTGTGTAAAAATCAAGTACTGAATTTCATTCGTATATTTCGTTTCGTTTTCGAATTGTCGTTTTCATAAATACACGGATAGACAGGCGGACATCATTTCAAAGTGAATTAAAAAAACAAAACAGGGAGGTTTAAAACGTGAAATTACCCCTAACTCCACAGGTGGATTTTTTTTGCAATACTTTATCTTTATATACTAGGAAAAAAATGAAAATCCCTTTAAGACACATAAAACAGTCGGCAAATGCGTTCTTTTTATGTTCTGTTTCTCGAATTGTAATCCTGTATCAGCTCTTGCCGTATTAAAACTTTTGACGAGATTCCACCATCTTCTGTTGAGAGCTAGAGAAAAAAAAAGGAATGAGATCTAAGGTAACGTCGGAAGAAAGTTGGGTCGAAAGACGAGAACAGGCGAAATTATTTCGGAGAATAATGACGAAAGGAATATCGTGTTGAAATCAGGAGACAGAAGGCAGAAAAGGAGCGCGCAGATCCACGCATTTTTAGAAATTTGCGATCGTGGAGTTCCTATTCACAATGAATTTTGCACTGTCATTGCAGGCAATTAATTATATTTTTGTTCAAGATGTATGAGCGCAAAAAATCATATTTTAATTTATTTTCAAAACAGAAAAGGGTAATTTTAAGCAAATTGCATGTCAAGAATTTTTCAATTGCAAAAGAGGAATTTTTTATGCGTATGAAACTATTAATTGTGCATCTTTTATTGAGAAAGAGGTAAATTTATTGCCTAAGAGGAGTTTTTTTTATGTGTGTGAACGCAATTAGTATTACATCATTTATTGAGGAAGAGAAAAATTTTGTGACTAAGAGTAATTTCTTTGCGTGCATGTGTATATGCGATGAAATTTGTAATCTTGTAATTCGTGTTTGCAATGAATTTTTCACTGACATTGAAAATAATTAATTCGATTTTTGTTGAAAGTGCGTGAGCGCAATAAGTTATATTTTAATTTATTTTCAAAACAGAAGAGGATAACGTTAAACAAATTACATTTTATGCGCATTTTTTTATTGAGAAAGAGAAAACTTTTATTGACTAAGATGAACCTTTTAGTGTGAGAATGCAAGTAGTTAACTTTTAATTTATTTTCAGAACATCAGATGGTAAGGTTAATCAAAATTGCTTTTCAATGTGTATCTTTTATTGAGAAAGATGCACACTTCAATGTCATTTCGCGATGCGAACATGTGACAGGATCATGAAATAAAGAATTGTTCAGTCTCCAAGAAAGCGGAGCATTGGGTAGCCTGGCTTAGTTTAGATATAGTAAAGTCCCGTTTTGAAGCAACACGAGGACTATTTTGGGACGGACCTTGTAATTTTTAACCGCGGTCAGATGACGAGGACGACACCTGAGCTGGCACACCCTCTCCAAATTCCGCACTACACCGGAGGGAGGATGTTTGACCCCCTACATAAGATTTAACGTGCTACAGGTCAACGCACGACGGATCTTCAGTGGAATCGGGTTTCGAACCTGGAACCCTTCGTCCCCGTTACCGACACCTTACCACTTGGCCATTGGAGTGTCTGGCAAGCGGACGCTAGGGAAAAGGCGAGAGAGGAATATTTTTTATCATATGATGACATTGTTTTGGACAGAAATCGACAGCATGTTCAAAAGCAACAAATAAACAGCTACAGATTTCCAGGATAGGGGCGCATCGGAGAGCCTAACGAGTGAACTCTCAGGAGAAAGTGGCCATCTCTTTTTATTCATCACTGATTTAATTTCAAACTTCTGTTAGTATTAGTATTATGACAGAACATACGATGAAAGCTTTTGAAAAAAATTTTCAAAATTTAATCGTTACATACTTTGTTTCTCTGATTGCTTTTCTTATTTATTTAATAGGCCTTGCAATGATAAATAAAATATTAACCAACGGGAGTGGTCTCCCCTAAACTTTCTCGTATACTCCCAACACATGTAGAGAAAAAAATAACCTAAAAGGCAGTAAAACTAACAAGCGTCCCTAACACGGTGGAGAAAAAATTGCGAACCTTCTCTAACCCGGAATGTCACGACTATCCAAAAGTTTCTTATGGCGCGCTATTTCAAAGGTCACGAGTAGCGCTAATACGCAATTTGGCCTTGTTAGATAAAGAAAATCTAATATGCAATTTGAATGCCTTTTTTTAACCGATTGAAATAAAACTTAGACGTCGATTTACCATTAGGGTTAGAAGATCACATACCAAATTTCATTTATCAAGTGGTTGTATTTAGGAGTTATGGCCTTCAGAAGTATGCGATTATACAGACAGACAGACAGTCAACTCTTTGACGGATTTAGCCCGAAATTTCATACGGACCTACATTCCTGATGATAAAACTGTGTACCAAATTTTATCCAACTAAGTGTTGAAGTTTTTGTGTTATAGCGTTCACATGAACACGGACAGACAGACCGACAGACTTCCCGTAGATGGATTTTGTCCACAATTTGACAGAAACCTAAACATTATGCGTAAAGGCCACATACCGAATTTCATCCCCGTATCTCTCATAGTTTTAGAGTTATCGTGTTCACAGACAGACATAATTCCCAAATTGTGTTTTTTGGACTCAGGGAGGTCTAAAACGTGAAGATTCGTGAAAATCTCGAGTTCGAATTTTTCGACGATTACAATACTTTCTCTGTGTATGCTTCGTATACGAGAAAGTAAAAACATAATAGGAAAGCTTTTGCTTTTACACTGGAGTCCAAATGTGCGTGCGATATACTTTTAGTAGTGGATAATAGCGGGATAAACATTTTAAACCGAGAAACAACGTAATAGAATAAGATGGCGTTCCGTGATGTTGCTTAGATGCACAGATGGATAAATTTCAGAACTCACTTTCAATTCGATGCTTATGGTGGTCGCCGTTTGGTCAAAGATTTCAGAGCAGGATGGATTTTTGATAGGTGCGTCGAGTGTGCGTTGCGCAGAATGGTAAACAATTTTAAAATAAAAGGAAAATGTGTCTATACACATCAAATTACATCCATCCGTATGATAATCTGAAACATGATGAAGCCTGTTTGAATTTCTTATTTTCATATATTGCCAGCTATTAGGGGCTCATGTTCTGGACAACAAGTTACTTACTCAACTATGGTGTGAAGCTGGTCTAAAATGGAGTCAAGTATGAGAATTTAGGATCAATATACGACATGATTTTGTCACATGCGTTAGAACAAGGTAATCTTGAATTGTGGAATGTAAATGTAGATAGCAAAATAGTCTCCGAAATACATTGATTTCGAAGCTACTTCGGCAGAAACTGTTACTTAACTTTATTTCTAGAGATTTCGTGTATATTAACTATCAAACTCGATTGAATGAGTCTTTCTAAACTTCTTTAATTAGCAAAGAAGTTTTGCTTCTTTACTTTTAATTTAGAAGCAAAACTAGCTTGAATTGCACTCTGCATTTGGTATGAAACCAGCTTTTACTTCTGCTTTTGCAAGTAAAATATTAAATTCAATTCTAAATTTTGTAAAATATGCAAATAGAAAAGATTAAAAAAAACTTCTATTCTCATTTCAATATAATAGAGATACTCTTTGAACAACGTCTATTATTTTTTTAAAAATGTAAATGATACATACATATTGTAGCGCGCTTTGGTTTACGCTTCGTCTTGCAGTGAACAGAAATGAGGATTGATCTTGGAAATCTTCCCGTGGACCGATTGAGTTCAAAATTCGATACAGATCTATATTTTTTGGTACGGAAACCACATCTAATTTCATTTAACCTTCCGTCGGGCACACCTAATCTGTGAGATGAAACACCCATATCTTTTTGTGCCTAAGTGCGGGTTTTAACGCGAAAGACTTGGGACCTCTAGTAGCTTCGTGGCTCCCTACCACTCACATTACGGTATCACGGCTTTTTCTCTAGTGCTCTTTCGATGTACGTGAGGGGTACATTAATCTGGTAGATGAGTTGCACACGTTTACGTTTGCATTTTTGATTTCCCAAATTTTTTTCAATATTTATTTTGATATACATTTAAAAGTCCGTGTGCCTGTGTTCCAGCCCTAATTCAATGACATTGATAGTTATTTCCATTATATTGTTTCAAAAACGTCGAATTATTTCAGGATCTCATCGACAAAGTTTGTCATTGCTAAGGAACCTTACGGGAAAACAAACGTCAACTCCGTCCTGAATTCCTGGACATTTTGTCAATTGAAATTGCAAGGAAATACAAAGCAGTTATTTAAAAACTTAAACATAGCTTTGTATGACCGAATGGTACAGTTCGCTAAGCTTTTCCTTAAGCCTTCGCAAAAAGGGATTTTTTAATCCCATAGATGAGTTGCGCCCGAACGTGTTAGCATTTGTACTGCGATCGACCGAAGATTAACTAGCTGTTGCATTCCTATTCAATTAGCTTGTTGCGATTTTGAGTTATCGGGTATGCATGCAGAAGAATAGACAGGCAGACATTCGTTGCATGCACAAAACAGAAAGAATGCGTGCAAGATTGTATACAGATCTACGATCTTAGTGGATATTTCAAATTTCATTCATAAACTCGTTGCGTTTTTAAATTATTTCGTTCACACACACACGTACATGTAGACAGAGAGACAAACTTTCCGTCAAAAGATTTTTTTGTAACAAGAAGTTTGGAATGGTGAAATTTTTAAAAAGCAGGCTGAACACTGAAGATATTTCAATTCTATTTCTGTTCAAAGACGGAATACGATGAGGGCATTTCTTTCGCTTTTAACACGACAAGAACGTTCAGAAGTTATCGAAAATTATTTTGTTCTAGAGCAGATCTATAATTCATGCAAATTTAAAATTCGGGTGCAAATATAACATACCAAATTTCATTTGCATAGCTCCTTTTCATTGTAATTGTGCCTATCTTTGAACAAGACAATTTATAAAAAGTTATCATGTTCAAAGATAGGCACAATTACAAAAATGGATTTTTCGAACTCACACACTGTAAAAAATATCCGTTTTTTTCCCGGACTTTTTCCGTATATTTGACAGTTTAAAACTGTTCTGTTGACAAAACGGTTTTTCACCGTTTTCCGCTCCAGCCATAAACGGTTTAAAACCGTCAGTTCAAATTCTATTTTTAGTCATACGGTATTGCTTTCCGTATGATAACTTTCCCTTTTCTTAAATGTAATTTTATTGCATTCATTTCATGTTTTTAATAGGGTTCCATCTCCCCTATAGTGGAATAAGTGAATATCTTGACTTTAATTATGCATGAACAAAAAAAATATTTAGGAAGAAAAAAATATATCACCACTAATACTTTCTCTAATTTTCAAGATAAGCTTAGAAGTTTGAAAAATAATCTAGCTTTTAACATTTTGCGAAGGAAACTTAATTTCATTCGACTCAGAATCAACCATTTTCCATATGAAACACGTATCGTTTAGTAGGAAAACTGACACATTAAAAACCTTTTTATATAAAACAAAGAAATAAATGAAATATATTAAACAGGGCATGGTCAAACTGTTTATACATGTTGCAGTAACCTATTGTCACTCATAAAAGATAACTTTAAAACACGTGTTCTGGCAATAGTTGATTTTACACCACTAGGTGGCGCCAATAGAGCTGTAGTGACTTCAAAACTCAAATAGATTATTTTTACCATATTCTTTGAAATCTTCGGGGGTCTAGTGGTTAGAACGACTGCCTTCTAATTCTATGAACGCGGTTTCGATCCCCGGCTCGGAGGCGTTAGAAGTTTTGTCACCATCTTGCATTGAAATCGTCCAAGTAAGTTCAATTAAAAATTAGATTAATTGAAATTAATAATAAAGCCTTGATTAATTAATATTCCTAATCGATAATACACATCAGCACGTTTCAACTCAACTCGAACAGAAGTTGAAACCAACTCAACTCAGTCGATGACGTCTTCGATGATTTAATTTTTAACGAGAAAACTTGATCTCATACGGTAAAAAACCGTTGTGCCTACGGATTTACTTCGTAACTTTTACGGTTTTGCACAACCAACCCAGCTGC
>BGPR01038354.1:0-14743 GCA_013235015.1 Araneus ventricosus | reverse complement strand
ATGTAAGTGAAAATAGTTTCTTCTCAGATACTTATTTGAATAAATATCTGAAAGGAATCGAAAACAAGCATAAAAATATATTGGGGTCTTAAAGAAAAATTGAAAAATATCTTGAAGGAATTATAGTATCACTTTTCAGATCCTAATTTTAGAAATGCGACATCAACCCAGATAGCAATTTTAGTTTGCAGTAAAGTTGCAGCAGTCTTGCTCTGCAAATCTGCAAGCTTGCCGCAAGTTTGACACGACAAGAGTGCAAGTGTGAAACAAGTTTGCAGCACGTTAACGCAAGCTTCGAAGTCACCATGCGACAAACTTGCAATGAACTTGTCGTGCAAGTTGCCTGCAAATTTGCAATCTTGCCGTGTCAAGTTTATTGCAAACTAGTAGCAAATTTAGCTTGTCGTGTCACATTTACTGCAAATCCATTGCAAACTAGTGGAAAATTTAGCTTGTCGTGTCAAATTTACTGCAAATTCATTGCAAACTAGTGGAAAATTTAGCTTGTCGTGTCAAATTTACTGCAAACTAGTAGCAAATTTGGCTAATCTTATTTATTAACAAACTTTTATTGCTTGCGAATAAACGATAAATAAAATTAAAATATTTGGTCACTTTTATCCCTCTCTCAAATGATAGCAATTCAGATGCTCAACATTTTTATGTCATATAGGCTGAGTATACATCTAAATAATTAGAAATACACAACCACACCCAAGAACCTACACCAGTTGAATAGAAGACCAAACGGCTAACAATTTGACTATCAAATGGGCCCCAATAAATTGCAATAATATATCCAATTATTTTGTTTACAAGTTTTTGTTTGGCTCACCAATTCTAAAATAATTGCATACACTTCAAACGCCAAAATTTTAATGGAAGGTAATTGGTAAGATTATATAAAAATAATTTGTCCAACATGTATATAATCATTTCAAAGCAAAATCTACATACATAATTTCATTATTAATTTAGTTTAGTATATATATATATATATATATATATCAAGCTCTCAATTTTTAAATTTGCTCATAATAAATTTTGCATAATTTGGAAATAAATTTAGTTTAGACATAATAAAACTGTCACATAAATATCTGCTTGTCAAGCAATTCTAATTTCTTGTATCATGTATACTTATTGCTCGGCATTTAAAAATAATCCTGTAACTTATTCCTTTCTCAATTAAGTTACCATAAAAATATATCTATCAATTTAAAATCTTTTCTTGGACACATCACACAATTCTTCAATTGCAAACACCCACATTAAAACTTTTAAGAAGGCAATCGAAAACAAACAAATGTAATAAATTTGAAAAGACAAAGAGCATCTTCAAATAATTGAACTGAAAATAAGATTTATAATTAAACTTACTGTGACAAAATATTAATATATATTATATAAATTTTAAGCTTTTGTTAATAAACAGATTTAGTAAAACTTTTTTTGGTGCATAATAATATACTTGATCCATGTGTAACTAGTTCTAATTTTGTTTTAATTTGAACATTCTCATTACATAAAAAAATAAAACCCAAGTACAAATTTATACATAATTTTATTAAAGGAAAATATGATTCATTTTAATTTGGTATATATGTTTCAGAAATATTACATTTTCAAAATGCAATATTTCTGAAACACTGGAAGCATAGTTGATCTAGAAAGAAAAACTGTTTCTAAAATTATAATTCCCTTATGAATAAAAACAAAACAATTTCATCTTTATACATGATTTTATTCAAGGTAAGTTCCACAAAGTAAATCATAAAACAATACAAAGCTGCAAAATAATTATAAGTTTATTCTTACACAATCACTAAGAATTGGCTACAAGTAATAGTATTTATTCTTACATAATTGTAAAGAATTGCTTACAAATAATAGTATATATTCCTACACACAGAATTGTTTACAAATAATAGTGTTATATAATATTTTTGGTGGATGCTTTGTCCCCTTAAACAGAAAAAAAGATTTGTTAACAATTGAAAAAATACATTATAAGATATACTTCACATCTTCCTGCCTCCCTCCCCCCCACCTGAGGTTTTGTTGCATCTCGAGTCACCTACACCTATGCATCCTGAAAATAAATACATTTTAAAATATCAAAAGTTAAATTTTCACAGCTTTCACGAATTATACTTATAGTTAGTTTTTAAGATGACCACAAATGATAACTCCCCAATATTAAAATTACTTTCATGCTAAGGGTAGAGTTGCCAGCAGGTAATAAAAAATTAAATAAAAAATATTAAAAAACTTTCTCTAGTGGAAACAAGTAAACGGATTTCGCCCGGCAATAGGTCATAGATATTTCTGGTAAGCCAGACTTATATGTGGGTAATGTCATATTATTGTCAAGTCTGGCTTTTTGCAAATTTCCAGGATACTATTACAAACATGGAAAATCGCTTCCCAGCAATGTGAGTCTTATGGTTGGGAAGAGAGTTTTACAGGGGTAAGTATGAGATGACCGACAGCAGCCCCGTCTGGACCCCTGACCTTGGCGACAAACTTGGCGACAATCTTGGCGACTTGGCGAGAAATTTAGCTACGAAATATGGGATCTCAAAGGTGCTGGAATCTTCTCGATATCTCTATTAGGAGAGAAGATACGCCACGACTGTGCTAGATCATTCCATGTGACGTCACGGCCTGCCGGGGAAACTATATAAGGAGAGCGCTTGGACGACGGAGTAGTGTCGACCCATTGGAAACGACCTGAGAGCTTCGTTCGCAGTGAGAACTAGGAAGCTGGTGAGCTGAGCACTATTGAAAGTGCAGTTATTGTCGTTACTAGTTATTTGCTGGCTGTTTGTGTTGTTAGATAACAAAGTGCTGAACTGTTATTACCTGTGAATTGTTGTCCGTTTACATTGGTAATCCATTCAAGAACTATTGTTTCCTGTACCTGTACTACGTGTTTTCCTGCATATTTGTAAATGAACCTTCATTATCCATTATCCTGCGTGTTGGACTGTTTACACCATACACCCACAGTAAGACATTTGCAACAATACCAAACTATAAAGTTAACCCCTGGTTTAATCGATCACGTTTAAAAAACAATAATAAAATAATAAAAATTGGATTTTTTTTACTTAATCATATTTTTAAAAAACATATTAATCATTTCAGAAACAGTAAACTTTATAGTGTAAAGAATAAATAGCCTTTGAATTATTCGAACTTTAGCTTGGTTCAACCAATCAGCAACAGCTTCTTTCACCTTTACTTCAACAGCCATATCTTTAAATACCCTTTGACAAGCAACTACAAAAACATACAGGAATAAATTATGGGAGATTATGATCCTATAAATTACTTATTCTTTAGACAAAAATAAATTATGCTATCTGTGAATGACCATAAAATAAGGATTTAAATGTTAAATCATGCTCACACAGCTTCTGAAAACAGTTAATAAGTCATTATATACAGTATTTGGAAGGTGAAAAAATTTATGAATTAAGCAATGCAAATAAAATTATGTTGCAAGAGAAGCGTCCAAAAAGAATACGTCAAAATTACTTTCGAGGTACACAAAAGTAGTGTTATGCAAGGTGTCATTTACCCTGAATTACAGTAGTTATAATCCTTTTAATTTCTAAACCAAAAGCATTTTAAATTATAGTTTACATGTTTTATTTATATAATTTTTACAAGAAAATGCATACTTACAAAAAAGTGACTTTGAGACTTCTATAGAAAGGCAGCAGGTTTTTCAAGCTCTCTAAATTTGAAGTTTCTTCAACTTGTCGTGAATGTTGGTGATCTGCACTAAAACTGCTTGGAAAGTAAAAAAGGCATATATTAGCCACTTGATAAGTTGCTATCTCAACTATTTCCCAAACTGAATGAGATTTGAATTGACAGGTGGTGAAGAAAATTAACAATTAGCGATCAACCACTGTTGTATATTTTTAAAAACATATTTTATATTTAATTCAAAAGGGCGCATTAGATCATGCTCCTCTCTCTATATATATAGAGACAGAAATAAGAAGAACATTTTAAAATCTATTACTATACTTATATTCAGTATTTATTCACCACCACTGGAATGGTTTCCAGATTTGGCACATTATCATATCACTTGGCTTAAAATAAAATATAATTTTTTTCAAATTTGTTTATCAAAAGTAAAATATTTTATTACATTAGAAAGAAATAGCATTAAATTAATGTGAAAAATAAAATGCTAAAAGAAAATACTATATAATGCTATAAATGCTAAGTTATCTTAATATAAATAAAAGTCATTGTGGGTATGTGGATATGTATGTGGGTATGTGGCTATGTTCCACATCTCCTCCTAAACCAATTGACGGTTTTCAACCAAATTTTGTACACTTATTATTTAAGACAAGGGGAAGAAACTTATGAACTTTTCTAAGTCCAAAAGTTAATTAAACAGTCAGTTAATTAGAAAATAACCGAAACCGTTTTTCCGCCGTAACTTCGGAGCAAACTGTCCGACAAAAAATATTTTTATACCATCTTAAAGTTCAAATTTTTATCTTTTCAATGATTTCAATTTTATTTCTCTGACATTTTCCCTTCGATTGTTATTAATTTTTAAAAGTTCCAAAATTTTAAAATGCGTGCAGACGATTTTGAAATAACGAAGATTTATAGCTACTCCGTTGCTAGGCAACGGTTAGACTTTGAACTAATTCACCTTTATTTCTGAAAATTTTGCTTATTTTTATAAATATCCATATAATATAATAAATGCGAAAGTGTGTCTGTCTGTTTGTTACGCATTCGCGGCAAAACTACCAAACCGATTTGGATTAAAATTGGCAGAGTTGTAGCTTGGAACCCAGGAACGGACATTGGGTAGGTGACATCATGTTCAATTCATTATTTTTGATTACAGATAACAATTAAATAATTAGCAAGCGATTTTCGATGAAGATTACTACTTTAATTTTCAATCAACTGTCACGTGATCCTTAAGGAATGCGTAAACAAAATGAAATGTCACGTGATCCTTCAGAAAAGCGCAAGCATGTGGAATAACTTATTTTTAAAGTCATGCATCACGTGATCTTGCTGAGAAAAGAAATAATCTCTGGAATAATAACTGAAAAATAAACGCCCGGACAGAAATCTAATGGTAGATATAATATAGTTCCAAGAGTTTTTAGATTAAAATTTAAAAACTAAAGTTGAATATAACTAAATGAAAATATCGTTCAATATTTACTTAAAATAAGAGCCTAATTTAGTGGAAAGGTTGCCAAAATTATTCTTATCGCTCTTTTCATCGACATCCAAAATTTTTTGGCGGTTAAATTTGTAACCAAACGATTTAGCTAATTACAATAGTTCCGTTTTGAATTTTAATGCTTTAAGAGCTGTTTCTAACCGATTTAAATAGAAAGGATTACACAAACCCAAAGAACACGGAATTCAACGTTTTGTTTACTAAAGAAAGAACTAATTCGAGCTTGGCTCTTGATACAGTTGCCAAATAGATTTGGCGATTGCTTAAATCGGAAGGTTACCGGAAAACGGTCTATGAATCCAAAATAAACAAACCAGGATCGTATGAAGTATATGATATGGTTGTCAGAGTTTTTAGAATAGGAAGGTATATTTTGTCTTATGTATTCTTTTAAACAGTAGAAGCAGATGACATATAGCATGGTGGATGATATATTCCAAAGAGCAGATGATACCATTGAGTACAATGATGTAATTTACAGTAACAGAGAATTAAATTAGTCGTCCAATTATGTATTATCAACCGTCAGAACTTTTGATTTCCCCTTTCTATATACAACGAAACATTTACATTCGTAAATTTAAAAAAAAAGTAGCAATTCAAATTCTTCGAGCACGAAGTCGCGGGTAACAGCTAGTGCTAAATAAAAGCAATAACGGTCTTCAGCATTTGTCAGGCGTGTACATCAGTTACTTTCAATAACAGTATAATACAAGCCATACGTCAGGTGTGTATCAGGCATTATTATGTTTTTAATTATAAAGTAATTTTAAGAATATCAGATTAAAATAAAAGTAACTAATTTAGTTTTCTTTAGATTTTAAGTGACAATAATTCGAATTTAAATATAAGAAGGCAGGTGATATTTCCATCAAAAAGAGATTTTGCTACTCTCCAATTAAAGTTTGAAATGCAATTAAGGGCAATCAAAATGGAAAGCCTGAAGTAAAGATTAGTAAAGTTTATGGAATGCCTTATTCCACCTTGTGACAAAAGATTACTGGGGACATCATTTTCCGAGTACAGTGGGCATGGTGGTTCACCTGCAGATTAGGAATTGAGGTAAAAAATCATTGGAAGAATAGATTTCGGGAATTGCAAGAATGAGATTTTCAATTGTCAAAGGCCAACTTCTTGATCTATTCAAAAAATTATCCAGGCCAGTGAAATTGAATCTTAGTTTCAAAATGGAAGGCCAAGCAAAACGGTGGTATAATCCTTTTATGAAATAGCATCCCAGAATCAGTTATAAGGCAGTGCTTTTTATTTAATAAATCTGAGGCAAATATCACAGATGACAAAAGCTGAAATTGGTTTAAGGAGTCGAAGAGCTCCTAAGTGAAAATACAAGTGTTTTAGATAATCCCAAACAGGTGTATAGTACTGATGAAAATTCATTTTTCCTAAAGGCATCCTTTAAGTATTTGCATATAAATTTAACACCACCTTTAAAAAAAATTTTATGCAAGTATATACAACATGTATATTACGAACCGAATTAAATGTTTGTTTTATGAATTCCTGCCTCTTTAACTCAAACTTGCACCTAAAATCAACTTTTATATACTTTATTTAAAGTTTTAAAAATTCAACAAAAAATGGTTTATAAAATATGAAAATACTCTAATAAAATACATACCGCATGAAAAAACTTTATTTCGGCTTAATATTTATTAAAATGCCTGTTATATAGTATTATATTAATGTGGCCAAAACTTGTGCATAGAAGTGGCCCAAACTGGTACAAATTGGGATAAATTATTTAAAAATTCATAACTCAAAATATAAATTTTTCCACAGAAGGATTTTATAATTACCAGAAAGGCAATAAAATTTTTTAAGGAATAGTGTAAGTATGGCTGAAAAAGATTTAGCCAGTCATTCACAGTGAAAATTCCAACTCGAATGTTTTCTTAATGTGACCAAAACTGGAGTATCTACCCTATCTAGAGTGAAATAAATTAAAGCAGTGTTTAATTAAAAACCTGGATCATATTTCTTACTTTAGTTATTTGGGCGTTCTTTCTTTATTTTAAATTACTTGATAAAATTTAAATAATAAAACTTTATCATGTTACTCAAGCAACAGTTTAATCTAATTTTTATTGCATTAGTTTAATTTATGCAACATTACAGCTTATGAAGTATAAAAATGTGTCAGCTTTGTAAGAATGATTTATGTAACAAGTTTTTAACATTAAAAATGAAGAAATATCTTTACAATGCACAAATTTGAGTGAAAAATCATAGCTCTAGAACAAATTTTACAAATTTATTTTGTTTTATAGGAGTATATAATTATAAGCAAATCTAAAGAATAAATATATATTTAAAGAAAATCCTTAATATGAGCTCTATATTTTGTTTTCATATATCCGGCTTCATGTTTGCCTTAACATAGTTTTACAATCAAACAATTGAACAAAGGTTCATTATTTTTCATACAATGGCATCTAATTATAAATTTTCATTTTACTTTTTATGGATTATAACAAATTATTATTTAATATTTTAATAAATGTTTAAATTCTGTACCACAAATGCCCTAAAGAAACAATAACTCAACTGAAATAACTCAAGTAAGAAACATGGTCCATGTTTTTAATTAAACCCTTTTTAATTTACTTTACTATAGATTTATGTATCTAGATATAGTTGGTCAAAACCAATGTATAAAAAATAAGCCATAAAGCCCTCGTCTATCTGGTACATAATATAAGAAAAAAAGAATATAGAGGCCTTTCTAGGAGGATGCCATTTTTTTCCCTTGACCGAATCAGATCGGCAATTTTTCTAGTCCATCTCCTGATGGTAATTTTACTTAATTTTTAAGCAGATTGAAACGAACGGGGATAACAGCCTTTGTTGCTAAAAATCCCTAAACCTCGTATCTCTCGGAGGTACAATTTAAGTACACAATATAAGCCGTTAACAGAAATACCATTCAACAATTCTAATTTTTAGGAAAAAATATTTAAAATCTCCTATATATAAATTTATTATATTTCCATTATTTAAATTTCCTTTTACAGTTCAAAGAAAAATTATTAATAAAAGGATAAGAATAAATACCTTTTTCTGGGTGAAATAAAGACGCTTCTTGTTCTTCACAAAGTTCAAGAAAGAAAAGAAGAAATTACTCTTGTTTTTTTAGCGCCTAATTTCCGCTCATGCGCTAGTTACAGCTCTGTGGCGCTAGTTGTCTATTTTCGCCGTAACAAGCTATAGCAAACCTGTGGCAAACTTGTTTTGCAAGCGAGGGTGGCGATTCTGCCTCGTTACTTTGCAGCAGTTTCGCTACAACATCGACGCGTCAAATTTGCCATGACAAAATAATATCCAGTAAAAATCAAACTTGCTGCAAATGTACGTGCTATCTGGGAAATGCCGATTTTTTTCTAATTAATTGCTGTCTTGAAAGATTTAGACATTAGACTACTTCAAATGAAGAGGCTACTGCATCCCCTTGGGAAAACTTGGATTAACTGCAAGAACATTAAAATATCATAAAATAAAACATATATGCTATTTTCAATTAATAATCTGCAATTAAAGAAATGGCAGTGCATGAGGAAAGTAGCAAAGAAATTTTAATAAAAATTAAGTATCAGATTTTTAATAAAGATCAATAATATATTTTGACGAAAAAGAAATCCTAATCGCCTGTCACAGAATAATGCAAATGGTGGAAAATGATCGATAGGCGTTCACATCGAAATTTTTATTACAATAGGTAATTGTCTTTCAATTTTTGTCGTAATGTCTTACTTTAGTGATTTTGTATTATAATTTTACGTGAATTATGGATCCGTTCCAAATTGTTTTAATTTAAACAATTTTTTCATTAAATTCAATATTTAAACTTTGAAACTTACATCGACTTTTAGGTGTTCTCTTCTGAATACAATCTGTTAAAATTTTACATTTCGGTACTCTTAGGGCTTTCATTTAACACGGCAAATACTAACGCATGTGAAATTGTCTTTTCATCTTCTGCCTTATTTTTCAAATTTTCTACAACCTTTATTTAATAGGAACCTTGAATATAGGAACCGGAGCAAACTGCTTGAGACAGAATTTGATAATATTTTGTAAAATATTTCCTTCAGGCGGAACAAATCAAATAAACTGTTAGAAGCGGAGGAATTTTGAGAACTGCTGAACTTTGAATAAATATTGGCTGGAGAGGCAAATTTCCTACGAAGACGAAATTCTACCTTTTGAATCTAAATAGAATAAAAATTTCGATTCTTACCATTGCAATATAGTGTTATTATTTTCATATTTTGGTTAATAATATATTTATGCATTCCATCAAATCTGATTCTCTGAACTGATTCTTGTATCTGATGAAATTCCGAAACGAATGACACATTCTTCTCTTATTTATCGAAGAAATAAAATGGATATAATGGATATAATTTATAAACTCAGTTAGAAAGATGATGTCAAGAAATCAACCAAATGTAGGAATTTTGCTGTTATTTTAAGAAAATTGTCTTCAGCTATCTGTTAACTATAACAGAGAATGAGTCGTCTGATTGGATAGTAGGTACGCCACTATGCATTTGCTGGGAACTTGGTGATGCCGATCACTACGTTTTTCATTGTGCTTTTACATTGAAATATCATCTAACGAAACCTTGTGAGAGGTAAAAAAATATCTGGTTTAAAAATGTTTTAACTCTTAGCATTCCGTTGTTTCCGCTAAGGCGACACGAGTTGTATGCATACTTTACCTTCAAAACACATACGTTGAAATTTTTATTCAAACAATTTAGACAGGATTTAACCGAGACAGTTACTACTTGTTTTGCTTAAAATCAAATTAATTGAGTAGTCTTTTAAGGAAATTAATCTGCGAATGTGACATGCAAATTACAATACGCATCTAAGGGGCTGTCCATAAATGATGTCACACTTTTTTTCAATATTTTTGACCCCCCCCCCTTTGTCACAAGGTGTGACACTTCACCATACCCCCTCCCTCCCCTTGTCACATGTCACACTATATTACATAAACATATACTTGCAGTTCAGTAACAAAGCACTACGTTACAGATCATATTTCAAATTTTATTTTTAAACTTTAACTATGTGTTTTATTGACATTTGTGAGCATAACAATAATAATGATTATATGTGTGCTTATTTTGTATGAAATAAGATTAAGGTTTACAACAAAAAACCTAATTAATATACAATAGTAATAAAATATTAATATAAAAGAGCAATTGTAAACAGTAGTATTTTGGAATTTGAAATGGAATTTGATATATTTTGCTTTAAATCTTATCTTTACTTTATGAACACAAACTACTCTTTAATAGATTGAATTTTTTTCACCTTAAAGCGCCTCAATAAGATCAACCTGTTTGTGTCACTACCAGTTTCACCACTCACCCAGGTGGGGCGACGTATCTTTTGTTGGACATTTCAAGGGTGTGACAGGGGGAGGTTTGCTTCTAATGATGAAGGAATTCTGCTGCTACATATTCTCAGAACCTACCCTGAATGCCCTTTTCAAAAAGAAAGGAATATAAGTGGGAAAAAAATCACATGAAAGTTGTTTTAGCCCCCAATAAAAAATACCCTCAAATTCTAGTAATTTCAAAATAACTTCGAAATTGAATCTGCTGATTTTAAATGTTTTTATTTTAACCAAAATGGATATGTCACACTTCTTGTTATCCCCCTCTCCTCTCCTTGCCACAAACTGTTACAATTTCATGAACCCCGTCCCCCCTCCAAGCGTGACATCATTTGTGGACGACCCCTCATTAGTTTTTAGAGGGCAAAGGGTTAAATAATAAACGTTCACCGCTCAGAATCCAGAGGTGTTTTGAAGTCTCCGGGAATGCTATTGATCATCTTCTGAGCTCTGGGGATTGTTAGATGGAAGTTGGCTGTAAATCTTTTCGTTTTCTTTGTTTGTAATTTTTTTAAATTTTAATTCTCTTCGTGTTGTCTCGTGTGTTGTTTTTGTCTGTTTGGATTTTATTGTATTGATATCAGCATTTGTTCCTTGCATGTAAAACTTACATGATTTGTTTTTGATTTCCTGTATTTTTTGTATTTAATATAAATTTCGTTTAAAAGATTAATAAATGCTGTTCCCCGGAGAGCCACATTATGCTTCAAAACCTTTTAGGTATTAAAAAAATTAGATAGTATGTGTAAATCACAGACGTGAGTCAGCGGCAGACAACGTGTTAATAACGATATTAGACTGTGCTTGACTTCATAAAATATAGAAGATAAATTGTTTGTCAAAAATCATCACTTGGCTATTATTTTTTAATTTTTATTTAATTATGCAGAAGTCAGTTATTTCTGCCACGTGAATTTTCAATAAACAAGATAATGAAAATTATCTTTATGTAAGATGTGATAACCCTCAATGATTTTATAAAAATATATATAAGGACTACACAATCATTTTATAAGCATTCAAGTTTCAATAAACAAGATAATGAAAATTATCTTTATTTAAGATGTGATAACCCTCAATGATTTTATAAAAATATATATAAGGACTACACAATCATTTTATAAGCATTCAAGTAATGCAAAACGCGCATCTTTTTCTACAAATTTCATGCCAGATAAACGTTATATATTTATTAGGTTTGTTTTCTTAATTTGTTAATGAATATTTTTTCACAATCAAATCATTTAATAAGGATTCATAACAGTAAGATAATAATACTACTTCGAGAAAAAATGGAATGATGATTTTGTGCCAAAAAAGAAAGATATACAGACTAGCTGATTATTACATTTTTGATTTTTAAAATAATGAAAAGGAATGAGTCTGAGTATAAGACATACATAAAAGTTATAAAAAAGTTTTTGGTTGCATAAGGAAAAATAACACAAATCTATCGACCGCTTAGCAGTTAAAAAAGAGGACTCTAACGTCCTTCTTTTCCATCTACTGAAGTTTAGAAAAAAAGTAGTCGGTTAATCCAATCTCACTGGATGCTATTTACTTCGTTTTACGATCTTGTTCATTGGCTAAAATTAGGGTTATTCGATTACCAGCGAGATGGGATGCAGCGAAACCGAACGCAATTAACTTTCCCACATTGCTTCAGCTACGGTTGCTTATCCTACTCACGTTTCTTGCAGTAAAAAGGAAAAGAAAGTCAATTATTAGCTTGGTGACAGATTCCTACAAAACGGTTTAATCAGAGAACTTAAATAATAATGGAACGACAGCAGTTGTTGGAAATGCATTTTTTTCTGGGATGGTTATATCTTTTTATATTTCATTAGATTAACTAGATTTATTTTCAGTTTGAGACTATAAAATTAAATCTTATTTGGTGGTTTTGCGACATGTAAGCAGCACTAGAACTACGTTATCAACATAATTCTTATTTTAAGAATATGTTTCTAGATGAAGCAGATGGTCCCAAAGCTTTCTAGTTATTATTATCGCATTAAAACGGATCACAAGCCTACACGTGTAAGTTAGAAAAAAATGCACACGAAAATACGAGATGTATCTGTTCCGTCAGCGAAAAATGCGTATTGTAGCAAAAGGGCTCTCTGTGGTGTATGGTGTAAACAGTCCAACACGCAGGATAATGGAGAATGAAGGTTTATTTACAAATATGCAGGAAAACACGTAGCACAGATACAGGAGACAATAGTCCTTGCACAGATTACCAATGTAAATAGACAACAATTCACAGGTAATGACAGTTCACCACTTTGGTATCTAACAACACAAACAGTCAGCAAACAACTAGTAACGACAATAACAGCTCAGCTCACCAGCTTATTAGCTCACACAGCGTATAGAACTCCGAAGACGTTCGCGCTTCAAAGCGAAGTAACCAGTCGATCAAAGACGCTCTTCTGAACTAGGCGCCGTCCTTAAATATTCTCTCCGACAGGCCGTGACGCCACATGGTGTTTTCTCGTGTATTCCCTTTCCTAGTAGAAATATCGAGAAAAGGGTTGCATTTTCGGGAATTATCTATTTGTCGCCAATGTCATGGGTGCCATAAGAGTCGCTGAGGTCACTCCATTCTTAACCTTGTAAAACTCTCTTCCCAACCATAAGACTTGCATTGCTGGGAAGCGATTTTCCATGTTTGTAACAGTATAAACTCGTTATCCGACCATAAATAATGGCGCGCAAACTGTAAGTAAGCTTGCGATCCGTCCTTAAAAATTGGCCTGCAAAACACGAGTAAACTCGGGATCAGTCAGTGATAAACGACACGCAAACCACTCATAATCCGTCCACAATGTTTCATGTATTCTTATGCATTAAAGACAAAACATAGGTATCACTCGCTATTTTCTCTTTCGCGAATAAACTAGCTTTCTTATTTGTTTATTTTGGTTTCACAGAACTTTGGTAGTGAGGGTTCACTTCTGTTTTCCAGTAACCCTTCAATTTAAGCGATAGCCAAATCCCGTTGGATTCCATATCAAGCGCCAAGTTTGAATCAGTTCTTTCTTGAGTACACAAACCGCCAAAAAGAGCGATAAACAATAATTAAGGCAACCTTTCTACAAAATTAGGCTCTTATTTGAAGTAAACATTGATAGCTACAACAATAGCAACATGAAATTTAATATTTTCAAAGTATCCTTAAGCCATATCATTAGAAATCTACACTTCAAACATGAATTAATATCTTCAAAGAGAGTGTTGAAATTTTGAAGATTCCCATTAACTTAACATTATTACTGGAAGTTGATAGGTCAGGCGGAAGTACTACGTTACCGCAATACATAAAACACACACAGAAAAATCCTCCATATTAAATATCTGTATAAATATCACTCTTATGCGGCTGGCAGAAAATGCTTTGTTTGGCTATAGGATTTGGCAACATCTATGGACGAGTTTTCTGATTTGTTTACAGGCCTGTAAAACGTATTTCCGGTGTAATGCTAAGTCAACGGATCTTCAAGGGGTCTATTCTGGTACCCCCGGTTGGGGGGGGAGACGTCACTTTTTCCGCACGGTAACAACGGGAAAAGTGACGCCTCCCACCCCACCGGGGGGTACCAGAATACACCCGCTAAGCAGAAGCCCAACATACAAGCAGACAAAGTCAAGGTTTTTAACGTATGTAAACAAACGAGAAAACTCGTTCATACCAATTAATGTATCACATGATTTCAATTTCATGCGTCAACAAAAGAATGTGATTTAGTTTGAGCTTTCGTCTCAATGAATTGATAATGAATCTCGACTGTTCTGTTAAATATTATTTAAACAATAAAAGAAGACTAATCAACGCGCAAATGAATAAATTGAAGAAAGTTTTGAAAGGCGTGTGGGGCGGATTTGTGTTTGAACATGCTCAACGCGGTGGCCAGAATTGCAATTACGGTGCGGTCGCCAAAATGCAATTTATTTTGGGTGATTACTCGCTAAATGTGGTAATCCTGAAACTTTGCTTCCTTCTGGTGACCTTTAAATGGTTGGCGTAATTACGGCAAGCTTAGCGATGAAAAGATACGCGGTCT
>BGPR01038353.1:0-14744 GCA_013235015.1 Araneus ventricosus | reverse complement strand
CTCAATGTGAAGAGAGAAGGCAGATGGACGTATTCTTTCTTTGACTCTAATGATAACCGTAGAGAAATCCTTGTATCATTTACAAAACTGCAGGCATCTCATTCTTGGAGCAACCTCTCAATGTGAAGAGAGAAGGCAGATGGACGTATTCTTTCTTTGACTCTAATGATAACCGTAGAGAAATCCTTGTATCATTTACTAAACTGTAGACATCTCATTCTTATATAATCTTATTTTTCACAGCGTCGTTTTCGGATATGACTTAAGGAGAACTATTGATAATAACGATAATAATGAAATCCTGTAATAGGAATATCTGGTTGAAAAACTTTTATTTACAGTTTATCTCAAATTAATAATTTTCTATCCATCGATAAATAAGGCATCTTTGTTGTTAGAAATTTAAATGCTGTTTTTATTTTCTCGTATGTGAAGCATGCATAGAGCAAGTATTGTGCTCCTCCCCTAAATTCGATTTCGAGTATTTTATGAATTTAGACGTTTTAGAATTCCATTAGGCTGAAAATGGATATATATTTTGTATATCTGCTTGTTATATATATATATATATATATAACGTATCCGTGGTTGTAGTCGTTGAAAATAAACAGGCCGAACAAATAACTACCTCTTATTTTATTATCAATAGGAGAGTGGTGGATATACGTCCAACTCTGTTTAGGTTACAAGCGAAAAAGTGAACAGAAAAATCCCTGTATTCTCTCGGATAAGGGAATAACATATTGACACGTGATCAAAGTGAAGAGAATATTGGGTATTTTTAATAAATTACGTAGGCGTTTCAGGGAAAAAGTCTGGTGCCAAAGAGACGCCGTCATGATTTTCTGTGGGCACGTGAAAGCGATTAAATATTCTTTTAGTAATAAATATGCCAAAATGAGAGATTTAATATACCTCCAGAGCGGGAAAAGAACGAAACTAGGGTTTTAGAAAAATGATTTTGGAATACATTAAGATTTTAATCCTCCCAGCGGCGCAAACGTCTTTTTCCATTTTTCATGTTCATTCAAATGCAGATGCCCCGTATTTATATGTATATTTTCTTAAACAGCCATGGATAAAGTTTCTTAAGATTTCAGAGATATAATTAAATTCTAAAAAGATCTATTCATTTATTTTAAAAGCAAAGTTTTCTAACCTGCCAGCTAAACGATCAAAATAATTGGGTGCACAGAGGGTTAAAATTTATAATATTAGAATTTGGAATAAAATTAAGTGAGATTATGACATGTATATATATATATATTTGTATAATAATAATAATAAATATAATTTATATATATTGTTGTAATGTATATATATTTGTATATTTGTTTGCTTTTTCCCGAATTCTTTAGAAGGGTGGGATAAATAAAGTTTTGCGCATATTTATCTGCTTGTTTATATGTGAAAATGATAATTTCAAAATAGCAGCAAAATGGATGGAATTTAGATTATGGCCCTTCATAACTTCTGGTCAAATGTTGAGGCAAATACATCAGCTAGAAAAATATATACATGGTGCCCACTAAAGTCCCTTACCACCATTTTAACTACCGAATGGCTGAAGCTATCGTCATAAGAGTGGTGTCTAGGCATGATAAAGTGACTATGCGCTACTGGATGAAACCCCTTACAGCGCCACCTGGTGGAAGACGGTGGAGTTAGCGTTATTATCTCTAAAAGGGTACGAGATAGAGGAAAAAAGAAATTGTTACAAGATACTTTTATTTTCGATGTTCAAACTTCTCTCCGTCAGCTACAATGCACATCTGGATCCTTGCTTGAACATCACGTTGCACACGGTGTAGCATAGCGGATGTCACGTTGACACAAGCCTGCGTAACATGTCGTTGAACGTCCTGCAATGTTGATGGAGGGGTCGCATACACCTGCTGTTTTAGGTATCCCCACAGGAAAAAGTCCATAGGACTCAGATCAGGTGAATATGGAGGTCACTCTTGGAAACCACCATACCCGATTATTTGTTCGCCGAATTCCTCCACCAGGTACTGCTTCACCGTCATGTTTGAACCATACGTTCCGGAGCTGAAAACAAACAAATGTGCATTTTAAGCGCTCTGTTTTTAGCATTCATGACCATAAGGTATTTTTTGTACTAAATCGATGATACTCTACAACTCTTGTAATTCTTTTTTCCCTGTAGTTAGTACCGTTTAAGGGATAATAAAGCTGACTCCACCGTTTTCCACCAGGTGGCGCTGTAAGTGGTTTCATCCAGTAGCGCATTGTCACTTTATCATGCCTAGACACCACTCTTATGACGATAGCTTCAGCCATTCGGTAGTTAAAATGGTGGTAAGGGACTTTAGTGCGCAACCTGTATATACTCGTTTTTGTGTTATAAACATTTTTTAAATTTGCTTTTATTTAATTGGCCGTCTTCTCACTTTCAAGAAAAATCTTATAGAAATTTTGTATTGTGGCATTTATTTTTCTTCCATTTGCCACTTAACACTGTGAAAAGAAGCAATTGTTCTTTTTCCTTTGGCTTTGGCGATGATTGTAAAAAAAGAAATTAAAATATTTTCAAAGAGAAATAAAGAGAACGAATATACTTCATTCTTTCATAATATTTTCTATGTTTCATTTTTAAATACAAAACCTATTCGAAATTTTGAATGAGAATGACAATCACCTAAGGGTTGCCCCCAGTGGTTATACTAGAAACTCTGAAATTAAAATTTGATTTCTCATTTAAAACATATTTGATAGTAAATAATATTAAGGAATAGCAGACTGCTAAATATCCTTCTATAAAATTGCTTGAGTTTAAAAAATATTCAGCAAAACATTTTCTTTTAGCTCCCCGTAAAATATACTTTTGTGGTCCACCAAACATAACAAGTATGTAACAAACTTTTTATTAACCATTTCGTACCTTAACTTCTAAAATTCCTAATTAAATTCTTAATGAACCAAGTGTAGGGAAACTTGTATCGTATCAAAACTACATATAAATATTTAAGCCTTAGAACTGAGTATAAACCGTCAGCACACGCACTTGGTCTTTTTGACCCCACTCTTTCTCTTTTGTTCAAAAATTCTAGGAATTTCTAAACACTTGCCCCTGTTACTTTCTGTTCTGTGATTTATGACACAAATCGAGTTCATTAAACTTGATCAATGCTAGTTTATGTATCATGCATGACTTATGTCATGTTTAATATCATCATATAATATAGCTACAAATGCCTAGACAAGTATTTATTTTGACAACTATTGGCCTGATGAATGCCAGCTGAATCAAATCACATCCAATACTTGGAAAGGCATTCATCTAAACAATAACGTATGCCCTGATTCAATTAGTTATTTGTAAAGTTAATGCATTATATAGTTCATTTTCGCCAGAAATTAGATTAAAAATAATATGCCATCAATATAACGCAGTGTTTCCCAGCCGTTTTTGTGCCATGCCCCCCCAAGCCTTTCTAAAATTCTTATGCCTTATACATATTCGTACATAACATAATGATGTAACATAAACATATTTTTAATACTCAAAAATTGAATTTTTCATTAAGGAAACTTTAAGGAAGGAATCACTAGGAAATTGTTGAGAAACAGTAAATAAATTTTCGAAACATTTATAATGGTAAAAAAGTACATTCAAGTAAAAAATAGTTTTATAATTCTTCGAAATTTCATCATTCATTCATTTCATCATTCGGGATTAAAAACTTTTTCATATATATTTTTGAAAATTATTCAGCGAGTAAGCGTGCCCGTTCGATCTGACAATTTCCCGATGTTAAAATTATACAGTTGCGATATTTTCCCTTAATAAACTTTGTAGGTGAGAAAACAACAACTTCGTTTCGAATTTTTGTCCATTTTTTCTTATATAGTTGTGGAAATTAATGAAACTATTAGTTCACTTTATGAAAGAAATTTAATTACAAAATGTAAATACAGAAGAAACAGAAAAAGTAGACAATAGTGATAACAATACACCTTTTGCGAGCAACGCAGCAGCATCTAGTGATTGCATCAACAATATTGTCTACAATCAACTAATTAATTAATATAGAATCAAACTACAAAAATCATGCTTCAATAAATATTATAATACATTAATATTAAACTAATAACAAAATGGGAAAAAATGGAAGAGAATTTATAAATATTAAAACTCCGATGGCGAGTGGTACTTTGAAAAAGCTCTCCATTCGAGTTCTCTTCCATTTTTCCCCATTTTGTTATTTGCTTAATATTAATGTATTATAATATTTATTGAAGCATGATTTTTGTAGTTTGATTCTATATTAATTAATTAGTTGATTGTAGACAATATTGTTGAAGCAATCACTTTATCCTGCTGCGTTGCGCTCAAAAGGTGTATTGTTATCACTATTGTCTACTTCTTCTGTGTCTTCCGTAATTTCATTTTTGTAATTAAATATATTTCTTATGTAATTTATCGGAAGTTTCTGCATTTTTGCACCATTCTGTTTAATGCAAAGTATAATTTCTAATACATTTCGTTAAATTATTTGACTCGTACTAGTTCCCTTTATGAAAAGCATTCTACTCAAAGTGAAATCTCAAGCGTCACTCAAACACCATTAATTCCCGAGAACATGGAAAATAGTAAAGCATTAGCATTTTATTCCCATAATATACAATTAACCGACGTTGCTACAGTAAGCGCATAAAATCGCACTTGTTCTCGCCTCCCCGACATCAACTTACCAGATGTCTGCGAAAAAGCAAACGAAGCAGTGCTTCTGGAACATCAAAAACACTCTTTCCTCTGGAAGTAAACTTCTGTCTGATAGCGATGGTAATTAGAGCGCGACTGTCTCCCTTAATGGTTGTCGGAGTTCGTCGTGGCATTTGCATACACATTCCAATTTGGGAGCATCAAACATCATTCCCGAAGCTTATTCTAATTGCTTTGAATAATCTCAAACTATGTGCAGACACCTTTGCGAGTGGAGATTATAGTTGCGTCTAACTTATTGCGTCGCGAATAAGGTCTGGTGATTTGTTTGAAATCTGGAAATGACAAGCTTCTTACGTCAGAACTGCTTTTGGAGCTTATGAGGAGGATTTTGGGACGGTTTATTGCTGTCTGATGAAAAGTGGTGATAAAAAGGAAATATGGCTTTTCCCTTTTGCGCATGATTTACACTCACAAATTATTGAGATCATCTGAATAATATAAAATAATCACCAACATGTCTTGTTCCTTTATATACTAAATCAAAAGAAGTTTGAAAAATATAGATGACGCTATTAATTGCTTGGAGAAAAGCATTTGAATTTGGATAGAGATTTCCTTAATTATTTCTTTTACTATCGAGAAATAAATGTACTATAAATTTTCAAGTCCTTTATTATTTAATTAAATTAAATCAAAGATTGTACTTAGAAGCATACCCAAATACAGATTTTCTCCAATTGAATTCTGAAGTTTGCGACTTTTTGTGATAGAAGTACCCATTACGGACATGCTATCGCAAAATAATGGGTAAACCGTTGATGGGAAGGTTCTGGTTAACACTATATAATGTGTTACACTTATTTGACACTTGGGTGGTTATTTGTTTCCGTTTATTTTTTCTGGACACGCGTTGTCTCATGAGTGTACTCATGTCATTCTATAAGGCACATACGTAAATTATGCTTTCCTGTGAGTGTGTGTGTAGTCATGTGTTTCTTTCTGGACAAATGCGGGAATTGCGCTTTCGTGTGTGTGGTCTAGTGTTTCCTTTGTGTGTCATCATGGATTTCTTTCAGGCAAAGATGTTGTCCTTTCTGAATGTTCATGGGTTTCTTTCAGACCCATGTCCTTTCCTCTGTGTTTTGTTACGAGTTTATATCTGGACATTTCGGTGGTTATTAGTTTCTGTATGGTCACACGTTTGAATTGTACTTACCTTTGCATGAGGTCTAGTGTGTCTATCTGCTCATCTTCTCTCTTCTCCCATACATAAGGCACCACCCTCTTAAAGTCAACAACCCAAAGAATTGGAAGAACTAACGGTTATTACTAATTATTATAATCTTTTGTTCTAAGTGTCCTCTTTTTTTGTATCCTTATATATAAAATGAGTTTTTTGTTGCTCTGGCCTTTTCAATAAAGTTTCACGCATACCCAACCAACAGACAGGGAGCCCTCCTGGCTCCGAGTTCGGGGTTTGCTGAGGTGTTAAGTTAAGTGTTTCTGTCCAGACACTTGTAAGCACTGTGCATTAATTTGTGTTTTATAATATGTTTTGTGTGAGTGTTACGCGGGGCAGAAGGTTACTACTATTTGTCCGCCGAAAGAACTCAGCCCACCAAGTTGTCTCGTTGCAGGCGGTCGCTATAGAAACAACTTGTCAATGAAGGAATCCATTTCGAGTAGGTATAAAATTACGAATTATGTACTCTTTTTACCGCCGCCAACTGACACCAACAATAAAATAAAACACAGACTTCCGTCGGATTCCTCCTGTTCGAAATGGATCTTCCCTAATATAACCAGTTGCTATAGTGACCGCCGTCAACGAGACAACTTGGCGAGCAGAGTTCTCGTTGCGGACAGACAGTAGCACTTACCTCAGAGGTATATATAACTAGTAATTTGGCCTGTCCTTACGGACATACAAATTTCGAGCCATTGACAGTTCCGAAGAACGCCAGCAAATTCGAGTACAAAATTTCTTCACAAAGTACACTGCTTCGTAGGAAAAAAGGTTAAAATAACCAACACAATTTCTCACAATTTCAAATTCCTATACGCACTTTCTAACTTTCCTAAACACAAAATCTTAATTAATTACCAAATAACATAAATTAAAATACAGTCATAAGGAAAATAAAGAGGAAAAAAGAAAGCTTAAATATATATATATATATACATACAGGTAACCGCAAATAAGTACCTAAACATGCAACAACACACTGCATCACAAGAAAAAGGCTAAATCAACCTATACACAATTTCTGATCACAGTTTCAAATTTTCCTATACATGATTTCAAGCTATCCAATACACAATTTCTTGAATAATAAATAAATAACAATAAAATAATAATAATAATAATAATAATAATAATAAGAAGAAGAAGAAGAAGAAGAAGAAAAAATGGATTGAATATAGGAAGCCACAAATTAAAATGGTACGAAACAACAAATAAAAAATAAACAAACAACACAGGTACGGCTAGTAAACAGGTATGAGTATTTACAAAAAATAGTTAAAACATAAAAAAATGACACAATTATAAAAGACATTTAAAATATATATATAATAAAATATATATAAATGGGGGATTCCCAGATGAAGGGTTTTAAAAAGTCCCAATCCCCCTCTATCATTTTCTGAAAAAATTAGAGACCACAAGAAGGAAGCAGTTGAAGAATATCGCACACAAAGTTGAATATAAATCCCTACGGAGATAAGAGAAGTCAAATTGGGTCTTTGTTTTGGGAATTAGACTTAAATCCCTCCTCTGTTTTATGTGACAAAGTGAAGTTTCAGTCTTGATGTTAACTAGGATGAATAGGACAACTTGTCGCCTTTTGTGCAATGATTTTCTCTCTCAGGGCTATTACATTACTTACAGGGTTTTAAGATAAGTAACTACCAATTAACACTTAAAGATGCACTTCTAAAAAGGATAATAATAAGGAAATATTCATGAAACTATCTTTTCGATAAAGAATTTAGAAAAATAAAGATAGGGTATTCTTTTCAGCAATAGACAATTCATAAACTTTTTTCTGGAAGAAATTAATAACCTTTTAATCGGTATGTTTAAGTATATGGCTCTCTAAGTTATTTCTGTTTATAGATGAGTTCGATATGCAGTTTCTAATAGGATTAATCTTAGTTAATGCCATTTTTAGACCTATTTACTGAAGGATAAATTTTGTTGAACAACAATCTCTGAAAAAGATGTATAATTATTTTTTAACAGAAATTAACAAAAAGTATTTTATTATTTACAAGCAGGGCAGTAAGAATGCATTTTTAGTAATTTATATTTAGGGATTTATTTTTTAAATAGATAAATTTGAAAAGTCCACAAATTTTGAAATCAGATGAATTAATTAATACATTCATATGCTTAAATTTCCGTCTAACATAGAAATCGCTGAACTTCTTTATTTTCATTTGATTTGGAAAGACTGTATTTGACCTTGTATTACGGGACAAACGCAATTTGACATTCATTTAAAGTTGAATTTTCGACGAAGAAATATGTAAGGGTTATGTTTCATTTTCAAATCATTTCAAGATTAGGTTTTATTCCCTTTCGACTACCCGGGGAGTTATTTATTCTTGTTTCCACTCATCAGCAATAAAATTAGCATTCAAATATGTGGTGATATGATTTTAAAAGACAGTAAAATTATCTACAGTAGTATTAAAAAATGTGCAGATTTACTACGAGAGGGAAATAGCGCTAGTTACTTAATGTGGAATGACTTAGCACCTATTTGACGATAAAATGGGCCAAGGCTGCAAAAATATCTGACGAACGATTGACAAATATCGCAAACTGACTACCTGATGGGAGTGAAATTTTAATGCCTTAGGGTTCCCATTGGTGTGTCAGCCCATAAATAGAGTAAAAATATCCTCTAATATAGAATTTGTATTGAAAACTGACTACCTGATGGGAGTGAAACTTTAATTCCATAGAGGTCCCATTGGTGTTTCAGCCCATAAATAGAGTAAAAATATCCACTAATATAGAATTTGTATCGCAAATTGACTACCTGATGGGAGTGAAATTTTAATGAATTAGGAGCCCCATTGGTGTTTCAGCCCATAAATAGAGTAAAAATATCCTCTAATATAGAATTTGTATCGAAAACTGACTACCTGATGGGAGTGAAACTTTACATAGAGGTCCATTGGTGCTTCAGCCCATAAATAGAGTAAAATATCCACTAATATAGAATTTGTATCGCAAATTGACTACCTAATGGGAAAGAAACTTTAATGCAATGCATAGGGGCCGCATTGGTGTTTCAGGCCATAAATGGAGTAAAAATATCCTCTAATATAGAAATTGTATCTCAAGCTGACTACCTGATGGAAGTGAAACTTTAATGCCACAGGGGCCCCATTCGTGTTTCAGCCCATAAATAGAGTAAAAATATCCTCTAATATAGAATTTGTATTGAAAACTGACTACCTGATGGAAGTGAAACTTCAATGTCTTAGGTACCTCATTGGTGTTTCAGCCCACAAATAGAGTAAAAATGTCCTCTAATATAGAATTTGTATTGAAAACTGACTACATGATGGGAGTGAAACTTCAATGCTATAGGGCCCCTATTGGTGTTTCAGCCCATAAATAGAGTAAAAATATCCTCTAATATAGAATTTGTATCGAAAACTGATTACCTGATGGGAATGAAACTTTAATGCAATGCATAGGGGCCGCATAGATGTTTCAGCCCACAAATAGAGTAAAAATATCCTCTAATATAGAATTTGTATTGAAAACTGACTACCTGATGGGAGTGAAACTTTAATGTCTTAGATACAACATTGGTATTTCAGCCTACAAATAGAGTAAAAATATCCTCTAATATAGAATTTGTATCGCAAATTTTCTACCTGATGGGAGTGAAAATTTAATGCAATGATAGGGACCTCATAGATGTTTCAGCCCATAAATGGAGTAAAAATATCCTCTAATATAGAATTTGTATCGAAAACTGACTGCCTGATGGAAGTGAAACTTTAATGTCTTAGGTACCCCGTTGTTGTTTCAGCGCATAAATAGTGTAAAAATATGCTCTAATATAGAATTTGTAAACCTTTAAGGAAAAAGTTACATTTTTTTCTATCTATTACTGAATTCACTACATCTATTTATTACAGAATAAATGTAAATAATATTAAAACGTAAATTAATAATAAAGCATGTAAATAAATGTAAAAGCATTTATATCTATATTAAAGACCTTTCAAAACAATCCTAGAAGGGACCACCCAAGAGGCTAAATCCATAATCCAACCGAGCACTACACACATTCCATTGCCTAAGTACCTTTTATCCTAAGCACATTTAATGGAGCAAGAAAATGTGTCCAGACGATATGACAGCAGAGCCAGAGGGGTGGATCGTTGTCCACCTAATGGCGGTGGCATCCCGCCGGAAGCTGAGTGTGCGACGTCACCGGCAGACGACGGCATAAAGCTGTTAGGGCTGTCATCGTCGTCCACTGGGAAATGGGGGTCGTTGATTAATATTATTGGAGGAAGTTAAACTGAGGACATCTTACTCTAGTTAATACGGCGGGATTTCTGTCGAATCAGAGGTGTAATTAAGAGACGTTAGTGTAGGGAGGGAATTGATAAGTTTTAGGAAGAATGCACTGCGGGTTAGCGACCACTCAAGTTGGAGCAAAAGACAGGTAGAGGTATCATTTTTTTAGAATTTTTTAGTGATGAAAATGATGCAGTGCTTTAACTGTTCCGAAAAATTTCGGCATTTTATTTTTGCATTGTATTTTCATGCTGTCCTTTCTCATTAAGTTTAAAGCAGAACTACATATGCTAATAAAAATGAAATTATCTTTGGAGGAATATCTTGTGCATAAAATTTGAAAATCAGAAGGGGGAGTTGGGGTAGGTTGATAAGCGGAAACATTCATACAGTCCATAAATTTGGATGATTGGAATACCTCACATCCTCTCATATATATGCCACTGTAACCCTTCTCATAGGGAATATTTTTCAGCCATGTTTAGTCAAAAGTTAATTTACAAATGAATGAAACCGTTAATCTTCTCATCTAAGTGAATTTTTCTCTAAATACGTGTTGCGTCCTTCTTTAACTAGTTACGTTTTCCTGCCATGGAATCTACTCCAAAGATACGAAAACACATTTATTTTTCTGAACTATAATAAGTTTTGAGGTTGTTTACCTTTGTTTTTGCGTGACCACTTGTTTTAAGTAAAGAGGTTTCTTGGGGCAGATTGATACAAGTGACTCCGGGGCACATTGATACTCGTCTTCTGTGTGTATCAATGTGCCTTAATAGCAACTACTTTGCAAAATCGTATTCAGAAATGGAAAAAAAACGTAAAAATAAACTATCTAAGAGAAACACGAAATTAAGTATTTGCTTAAACTATGAAAACGATTTGAATTTCATTGCAAAAATGAAAAGTATTATTGTAAATTAAGTTTAAAATATTTTTACGAATGTATTAAATTATGAGAGAGAATTGTAAGGAAACTTAATTAATATCATCGGAAAGATAATTTTCTACATTTTTCAGATGGTGCAAAAATTACTTTTGTGCTATATTATTTTTGTCATCCAGGAAGAACGTGGAAATTTCTCTTAATTTTTAATTAATTAAAATTTCCAAAAACGTCTTCGAGGTACACATTCCCTCTCTTTAAATTATTTTTACACATACACACACACATTCTCCTTTATTATTTGCAGAGGTAAGTTATTTTCCATGGCATTTTTCCAGTCTCATTAAAAATGTTGAATTTTGATTAAAATAAAAATTTGTTACTTTGTTAAACTTTTAAACCTTGATTTGGAATACAAAGTTTACTGCTGAAACAAATTTTCTTTTCATCCCACAACTATTAATCATCATTATTTTCGATATTTCCGTGTGGAAATGGATTTGTATCAATGTACACCCAGTATGGGGCAAATTGATACAAATTCATTTCTAGGAAAAAAATGCAATAATTATTTTATTATGTCATTTGTGACCAAAACTGATCTGAAATCCTATATTAGATTAACAAATGTATAAATATAGTGTATTAGTTCTAAGTATTACCGCTTGTAAAATCATTTTTTAGCTCTCCAAAAAAAGTGAATTATTCCTCTTAGACACTTAAGTTATTGTTAGTTTATCTCACATTGTTTTACTGGTTTTTTACACTGCTGAAAGTGCTTTAATAGGCCCAAAATTTTGACATCCATGAATTTAAATGTTTGAGAATCACATAGTTAAAAAAAGTGGTTATATGTGGATACTGTGTCTATGCATGTGACTGACAAAACAATAATTTCAAAACAACAAAGAGTTAGATGCATGAAATTTATAATATGAACTTTAGAAGTAACAAATTTTGGATCAAATCTGCCAATGGGATGAGGACTTTTAAGACACGTTAATGAAGAGATGGAACTGATAAGTTTTGGGATGGATGCGTTGCTTGGAGCAACCTCTCAATGTGAAGAGAGAAGGCAGATGGGCGTATTCTTTCTTTGACTCTAATGATAACTGTATATAAATCCTTGTATCATTCACAAAACTGTAGACATCTCATTCTTGGAGCAACCACTCAATGTGAAGAGAGAAGGCAGATGGACGTATTCTTTCTTTGACTCTAATGATAACCGTAGAGAAATCCTTGTATCATTTACAAAACTGCAGACATCTCATTCTTGGAGCAACCACTCAATGTGAAGAGAGAAGGCAGATGGACATATTCTTTCTTTGACTCTAATGATAACCGTAGAGAAACCCTTGTATCATTTACAAAACTGCAGGCATCTCATTCTTGGAGCAACCTCTCAATGTGAAGAGAGAAGGCAGATGGACGTATTCTTTCTTTGACTCTAATGATAACCGTAGAGAAATCCTTGTATCATTTACAAAACTGCAGGCATCTCATTCTTGGAGCAACCTCTCAATGTGAAGAGAGAAGGCAGATGGACGTATTCTTTCTTTGACTCTAATGATAACCGTAGAGAAATCCTTGTATCATTTACTAAACTGTAGACATCTCATTCTTATATAATCTTATTTTTCACAGCGTCGTTTTCGGATATGACTTAAGGAGAACTATTGATAATAACGATAATAATGAAATCCTGTAATAGGAATATCTGGTTGAAAAACTTTTATTTACAGTTTATCTCAAATTAATAATTTTCTATCCATCGATAAATAAGGCATCTTTGTTGTTAGAAATTTAAATGCTGTTTTTATTTTCTCGTATGTGAAGCATGCATAGAGCAAGTATTGTGCTCCTCCCCTAAATTCGATTTCGAGTATTTTATGAATTTAGACGTTTTAGAATTCCATTAGGCTGAAAATGGATATATATTTTGTATATCTGCTTGTTATATATATATATATATATATAACGTATCCGTGGTTGTAGTCGTTGAAAATAAACAGGCCGAACAAATAACTACCTCTTATTTTATTATCAATAGGAGAGTGGTGGATATACGTCCAACTCTGTTTAGGTTACAAGCGAAAAAGTGAACAGAAAAATCCCTGTATTCTCTCGGATAAGGGAATAACATATTGACACGTGATCAAAGTGAAGAGAATATTGGGTATTTTTAATAAATTACGTAGGCGTTTCAGGGAAAAAGTCTGGTGCCAAAGAGACGCCGTCATGATTTTCTGTGGGCACGTGAAAGCGATTAAATATTCTTTTAGTAATAAATATGCCAAAATGAGAGATTTAATATACCTCCAGAGCGGGAAAAGAACGAAACTAGGGTTTTAGAAAAATGATTTTGGAATACATTAAGATTTTAATCCTCCCAGCGGCGCAAACGTCTTTTTCCATTTTTCATGTTCATTCAAATGCAGATGCCCCGTATTTATATGTATATTTTCTTAAACAGCCATGGATAAAGTTTCTTAAGATTTCAGAGATATAATTAAATTCTAAAAAGATCTATTCATTTATTTTAAAAGCAAAGTTTTCTAACCTGCCAGCTAAACGATCAAAATAATTGGGTGCACAGAGGGTTAAAATTTATAATATTAGAATTTGGAATAAAATTAAGTGAGATTATGACATGTATATATATATATATTTGTATAATAATAATAATAAATATAATTTATATATATTGTTGTAATGTATATATATTTGTATATTTGTTTGCTTTTTCCCGAATTCTTTAGAAGGGTGGGATAAATAAAGTTTTGCGCATATTTATCTGCTTGTTTATATGTGAAAATGATAATTTCAAAATAGCAGCAAAATGGATGGAATTTAGATTATGGCCCTTCATAACTTCTGGTCAAATGTTGAGGCAAATACATCAGCTAGAAAAATATATACATGGTGCCCACTAAAGTCCCTTACCACCATTTTAACTACCGAATGGCTGAAGCTATCGTCATAAGAGTGGTGTCTAGGCATGATAAAGTGACTATGCGCTACTGGATGAAACCCCTTACAGCGCCACCTGGTGGAAGACGGTGGAGTTAGCGTTATTATCTCTAAAAGGGTACGAGATAGAGGAAAAAAGAAATTGTTACAAGATACTTTTATTTTCGATGTTCAAACTTCTCTCCGTCAGCTACAATGCACATCTGGATCCTTGCTTGAACATCACGTTGCACACGGTGTAGCATAGCGGATGTCACGTTGACACAAGCCTGCGTAACATGTCGTTGAACGTCCTGCAATGTTGATGGAGGGGTCGCATACACCTGCTGTTTTAGGTATCCCCACAGGAAAAAGTCCATAGGACTCAGATCAGGTGAATATGGAGGTCACTCTTGGAAACCACCATACCCGATTATTTGTTCGCCGAATTCCTCCACCAGGTACTGCTTCACCGTCATGTTTGAACCATACGTTCCGGAGCTGAAAACAAACAAATGTGCATTTTAAGCGCTCTGTTTTTAGCATTCATGACCATAAGGTATTTTTTGTACTAAATCGATGATACTCTACAACTCTTGTAATTCTTTTTTCCCTGTAGTTAGTACCGTTTAAGGGATAATAAAGCTGACTCCACCGTTTTC
>BGPR01038352.1:0-14745 GCA_013235015.1 Araneus ventricosus | reverse complement strand
AGTGTTATGATTTCATATTCAATCTGTAATCGCGCATCGCATCAATTACTCATCCACTTCCTGTTTCACTATTTAGTGTATGATGTCATGTTCTATTTTTAGAAGCGCGCTCTTCTCTTATTGGTTAATCATTACTTCAATGTACATATACCTCTGCTTTTGTATATAATAAATTATTCTTTCTCTTGCTTCGGTCCACGGCTGGTGAATTTTACTTTATCACGTAGCTCTCGTAGTTTTCGAGTTATCGTGTTCACAGACAGACATAATTCCAAAATTGTGTTTTTCGGACTCGGGGAGGTCTAAAACGTGGAGATTCGTCAAAATCTCGAGTTCTAATTTTTTGACTATTACAATACTTTATCTTTGCATACTTCGTATACGAGAAAGTAAAAATGATAGCTGCTGCATGTCTGTCTATGAACTCGGTTACTCAGAAACGCAACAAGCTTGACGAAGGAAATTTGGTATGGGGTCTTTACACCAAACATTTAAGATTTCATTCGAACTTGAGACAAAACTCTTCTATGGGAAGTCTGCCTGTCTGTCCATCCGTGTGCATGTGAACGCAATAAATCAAAAAACGCAAAATGCTACAGAAATTAAATTTGGTATGTAGACTGGAGACTTAAATTGTAGGTCTGTGTCAAATTTTTGATCTAATCAATCAGAGGGATGAGGTTCAAAATGCATACTCGAAATGCCATATTGCGGAAGTATGCTAGTAAGTCGAGGGGAGAACATTTCCGCAACTTTTTTTTAGATGATCATGTTAATTTAAGTATAAAATTGATTTATTCAATTCAAGTTTCATATATTTGATTATTTTAAATTAAGCATCTCAACCTTTAAATGAACCTGTAATGAAATAAGATTGCATGTTCACATAAAAGTTGAGCGATTTGTTTAAATTTTTATACTTTACAAAAGTTATCAAAATTTTTCTCGTTTCTTCTGAACTTTGATTAATGCTGTTTTAACACATGCTATTGGCACCTGCTCCTTCCCATTTGTGGAAAATATCTATTCGAGTTTAGCCCATGGTCTGCCTCATCACAAGAGGGCGCTCTCGACCGTATGAGAATTAATCTCGAACTATGGTTGGGAGCGTCGGTTTTGTATTGTTTGAGTAGGCTTGAAGAAATGTAGTTCGTTTTCAGGTCGATTTGACGGCCATAGTTATTTATAGATGCTTTTTATTAAATGTTATTTTTAAATGCAACTGTGTAGTTTATACGAGTGTCAGTGTCGTTCCTAAGAACCCTTAGAGTTAGATTTAGTTTAGCTTCGGTAGTTTTTGTTTTACCACTTGAATGTGCCGTGGCCCCCTCTATAACTTTCGCTTTACCATTCCTACTCATATAGAGCAGACACCTGTCCTAATGTTCTAAACTTTACGTTTAAAAGTGCCTCTTTAACATTTTCATTTTCTTGTTACTGTTGATTGTAATAAAGTTTATGTCACGTTGGAGATACAGTGCGTTCTTCTCTTTCACTGTTTAATCGACGTTCTAAACTGAACTAGTTGATCCTGCGCAGAACATCTGCACTCGATTATACGCATACCATGATTTTCCAGACCCTTCTAGAGACAAATGGACGATTCAGCGCTCCAAGAAAATTCACCAAAACAAGGAAAGGCGCCAAGTGGTGTGCGCACAACGGAAAAGTAGCCAATTTACAATGTTTATAATATTAATCTCTATTATGATTAACCTCCCTTTTGAATAATTTCACCGAAAGTTTCATTATATGGTAATAATTATTGTAAATTCTTCATTTCAAACTCTTTTTTTTTCAAGAAAAAGTTATTTTACACCAGAACGAATATAGTAACAGGCTATGACTATGAAGTTATGCCTAACATGGCAGATGCTACTGGTTTTGTTCTGTAAACAAACTGATCGCTGCCATCGGCAAAAGCGAAATTAATCTCTTTTCTGTGCCACGTACGTTAGCGTTTTATATACACTCATGTCCATAAATTAAGGATAATTCAGAATCACACAGAAATTGAACTCTAAAATAAAACTTTCACCTGTAGAATTATCACACACATCTTGAAGAAGAATATGCAAATTACAGGAAACCACCAGATGGCGCGGATAGTACGTCACAATGACGAGAGTGTAAGAGAGGGGTATATAAGGAATGGTGGCAAAGAAGTAAAATTGTTCACAAGCGCTTTAAAAGCCTTTCAGTGCAATAACCGCATAGTTATGGCACAAAGGAAGCATTTGGATGGTTTTTTACGTGGTAGAATTATCGAATGACTGGAATGTGGACGTACCCAGCTGGAAGTATCCGAGGAACTTGGAATCGCCCAGTGTGTCATCTCCAGGCTCTGGCAACGATTCCAAGATGATGGTAATATGAGTAGATTTTACAGCACAGGTCGCCCCCGAGTTACAACGCCGAATGAGGACCGGTATTTGGCAGTTACTGCCAAAAGAAACAGACGGAGCACAGCATCAGACCTGTCTCGTCAACTCTCTTCAGCTACCGGTACGACAGTTTCAAGGCAGACCGTGTACAGACGCTTAGGACACATTGGTCTATATACTCGTAGGCCTGTCAGATGTGTTCCACTTACCGCAACTCACTGTCGCCTGCGATTAGCCTGGAGTAGAGAGCATGCATTATGGACACTGCAACAGTGGTCTTGTGTGATGTTTTCCGACGAGTACAGGTTTAGTTTGCAGTCTGATTCTCGCCGGACTTTCATATGGAGAGCGCCAGGTACCCGTTACCACCAAGAGAACACCAATGAACGACACCGTTACGGTGGTGCAGGATGGCTCGTTTGGGGATGAATTATTCTTGGTTCCAGAACTGACCTGCATGTTGAGAGTGTAACGATGACAGGCCACATCTATCGGGATGTCATTCTGGAACAACATGTACGTTTGTTTCGGGGCGCCATGGGTGCTGAATTTCTGTTTATGGATGACAACGCCCGTTCTCACGGTGCAAACATTGTAGACGAATGCCTTCAATCGGAGGATATCACCCGTATGGATTGGCCAGCATACTCACCGGACTTGAATCCAATAGAGCATGTGTGGGATATGCTTGGCCGACGAATTGCAGCCCGTCAACCCCCTCCCACCTGTCTACCGGAACTTCGGAGGACATTGCTTGATGAGTGGTGTAATATTCCCCAAGATCAGATTGATAATTTGATACTCAGCATGCCTAGGCGTTGTAAGGCCTGTATTGTATCGTCCGGGAGACATACTCCGTATTAACCATCATACTAACCATGTTATACTGTTTTTTGTAAATAGGTTCTTTTTTGAAATTTGCTCCAAGGAGTAAAAATAGCAATTTTTATTAATTATGTCAAACATATAGCATCTGTTTTGCTCTTTACCTTTTGTTTAATAAATAGACTTTACAAATAAGTCAAATTTGTTTTGCTTCTGTCTCTTTCTTTGCCTGAACTTCATTATCCTTAATTTATGGACATGAGTGTATATAGATGCCGACATACCGCCACATTTATACCCCCCCCCCAACCTTAACACATGCTGTATTTATCGAGGATAAATTATCGCTCGTCTAGGGCCCTTTGTATTTTTATTCCTCGCATTGTTAAGTCACCGTACTGGGCAATTCTTTTTTCCTGCAATAAAGGAGTCCTTGTTAGAAAGCTACTTTTACAGAAGTAAACATAGTTTACAACGAGGCAGTTGAAAACCTTACGATTACGTCGTCTCCAACTGCGCCCAGTAGGAGAAAGCGGGGTAAAACCGGGTAGCTTCGAAGGCCTATTGGAGCTAAAATATTCGACATAGAGCTTGTCAAAATGTATTACAACATTAAATGTTTCGAAGTACAATATATCTTTCCAGAAAAGTCACAATTTTATTACTTCTTTATAAACGACTTTTTTATTAAAAAAATGTCAAACTGCCAGGTTTTACTCCACTAATGGGGTAAAACCGAGTACGCATGTTAACATTATGGGAAATTAAGGAAACTCGATCTTCAGTGGAAAAGTTACAATCATTTTTATTTTATATGATAATTCAAGAATATTAATTACAAAATTCACATGTAGCAGTCGTCGTCTTCCTCCGCGCCACTGCAGCTTTCGTGGTCACAGCTAAGAGCGTTTTTACATTGGATTAACCCTTCTTTATTTAAACTAAAAAACGCATAATTGAAATATAAACAATCAACGACTGATGTGTTTTTATTGTTTTCATCGGAAGAATAATCATTACTATCTGGCCCGGTTTTGCATCTTTTGGAGTACCCGGTTTTACCCAGAGTGCAGAGGTTATAAAAAACGAAATAGAACCGCACAATAATTGGAGTAAATCCTTATTGTTTGATAGGGTTTGAATCCATAGTAAACGTATAATGAGCTGGACTAAATACAGTTTTTATAACTTTAATTATTTTTAAGTAAGGACATTTAAAATCAAACAAAAGTTAGAGCGTTGACGTCTTAAAACAAATAAACATTCACAGATGTAATGCATTCAACAGCTATGACACGCCGCTATGACTGTTCCTTTTTCTTGACTAGTAGAGTGTAATTCAGTATCTGTCTGCTTGATAGGAAAAATAATAGCGCTAGAATAAAGGGTACCCTGTTTTACCCCACTCTTCTTTACCTGTTCCTAAAGCTTTTCAGCATTTAACATTACGAAGGAAAGATTGCGGCACTTGGAAACCGCAACTCTTGCCTTTTTTTACCACATTTGGCTGCTTCTCACCAGCCTAAGATTTAAAAATATTAAGATTTTAGAGTTAAAAGACACGTTCCAGAAGTCAAGAATTTCATTTATATAAAATTATAGAACGGAGATTCGTAAACATTTAAAGGGTATATCAGACGGGCAGCGTTCCGTCAGCGATTTCCGTGCACGTTAGGGTAATACCACAGAGAAAGAGTACCAGAGGTCTCACTCGGGAGTTTGGTTAACAGAAGTTTCGTACTTAAATTTCAAATAATGAAAAAATAAGACAAGTTCTGGACTAGAAAAGTCGGCAAGGTGCAAATGATCCTCATTTTATAATAACAACAAAAAAATAAAGTTGCAAATAATATTTGAGAATTAATTCTTATAAAATTAGTTAAAATTGGAGACAAATGGGTAAGTAGTAAAGTTGCATCATTTAAAAGATAAACGTCTTTTAAGCCAGTATATGCAAAAACTGGGGAAAAATTTTAAATTATTTTTAACTCAGGAAAAGCATGCGATTAAATATTTGATGAAACAATGAAATCGGTTTGACTTTCATTATAACAATGACAAAGTATTATGCAAATCATATTTAAAAATATTTGTGAATTTTTTTTAAATTAAGGAAAAACTGCACGATAGCTTAATTGGTATAATTGAAAAGACAATTTAAAAATCATTACGCTCGCGCATTCGCTTTTATTGTTGGTAAAGATGTTCTATGATAAAAATTCAAGATGTGTTATGTCATGTTGAAATGACAAAGTTCTTTTTGTACTTGTTCACTAAGATACAAATTTTATGAACAGATTCAAATTTCAACAATTTCTACTTTTTATATTTAATAATTTTCTGTGTTTAATTTAAAATATTTAATCCACATTTATATTAATCCTAATTATTAATAATTTTCTGTGTTTAATTTAAAATATTTAATCCACATTTATATTAATCCTAATTATTAATAATTTTCTGTGTTTAATTTAAAATATTTCATTCACATTTATTTTAATTCTGAATGTTAATAATTTTCTGTGTGTTTAATTTAAAAACTTCCATTCCACGTGTAACTATATTAGAAACATTTGTTTGATATTTTGCAAACCATAGTGTGAGAGCGAAAAACAAATTCACAGCTGATTTTCCTACCCTTTTCATGCACGTGTTTCGAAGCCAATTATTGAATCCACACTTCTCAGTTTGAATGCGCACCAAATCCTTTCGGAAAGTTACAAAAATAACCCGATGTCTCTGATTGTCTTTCCAGAGCGAAAATGGGCGCATTCTTTGCTGACCCCTGACTTGTTTTTGAGATTCGAACCTCCTTTAGAACTGCGGTTTCTCTTCGTCAGGCGGAAACGCTTGTCCACTATTTTCTTGACCACCTGACACTACACGCCCCTCTTTCCGCTTCACGGTGACAAGCTTGACGCTATAATTTCTTAAGTTAAAAATTCTTTGATTGGTTGTAGATACGCAGATCGTCACTCCAATTGGTGAAACTGTCAGCGATTAAAGTCAGGCTCTAGCCACTCGAAACGAAACTTTAGTGGCTTGGCGAATTTTTCTCCTCTTGGCGTATAAAATATAATTCTCGCTGAGCCTTTCGCTATATTCAAATTTGGCATTGTTGGCGAGGGCTTGGCAATTCCCCGGGCAATTCAAAATGGCAGTGTTTGCGGGTGAAAAGAGGACTTTTTTGGGGGAAAAACGAAGATGGTTTTTTTTAAAAAGAGGGGGTTTCCTTCGGACTTTGAAGGAAATAAGCAGCACGGAGAGACGTTTTTTTTTGGAGATGGCAATTCACTTCAAATTGCTGGAAAACATTGCTGCCAAAGAATTCGGCTAAAATAAATGTCAATCGTGAGACAGGCAGTGCTGGCTGTTGCGTCGGATTAATGAACGGTGGGCGTGTTAGGCCTAAGAAGATATTTTAATTCATTTTTTTTATTCCGATCTGAGGCTCCACTAGTCATCATGTTTCTGGGCACTGAAGATCAGTGGCGGACTGGCGAGGTTGCCAGCTTGCCCAGTGGCAAGTGGGCCCCCTTGAAATAAGAGAGTTTGGGCCCCCAGGAAGTGAGAGAGAGACAGAGAGAAAAGAAAGAACTCTTTCTCTATAGTAAGCTTTTCTGAAGCAAATAAATAAATAAAATAGCCCTGTACCCAAGGTCCATGTTTCAGTGTTCCATATCCTTCGTTGGGGATTTATTGCCGTCGGAATTAGACCACCTGCTGTGAGGTGCGGCTGGTAGAATATTGACCAGCCGAGTGAGAACCGCAGAACCTTACAACCCTTGAGCAACACTCGGACCGCTGGAACAGGACACCTCTTTCATTTAGATTTTTTAAATGGTTTCCTAAGCCCCCGAAAAGACTGAAGGGATTGCATTCCTTTGTGCAGAAAGGGTGCGGCTCTTGTGAGAGCTGTCTATAAGACGTGCGTCTTTCTTTCTTTTTTTGTAGTTTCATTTTACTGTCATAAAGCTGACAAACAAGGGAATTCGCCTGTCTTTAAAAGAAACGGTTTTCTCTTGGCTGAAACCGTTACTAGAGTGGGGGTAAAGAAATTTTGCTCATTCAAGAAACCAAATGGCATCGATGAAAAGACGACTTTTCTTAATGCGCTTGGGGGGCGTTTATATGGTCATGTTTACAACGTTTTAAAAGAGTGAAGGTCTCAATCTTATTGGTCTTTCTTTCATGGAAAATAATTGGTGAGAAAAGTGGTATTTCTGCTTTTAGTTAGGACAGAGTAGGACGTGCGTAGCGTATCTTGTGAAAGGAAAGAAAAAAATAATTTTGAGAGGTAAGCTGAAATTATTATTTCTCTATTTTTACATCGCTTTTGTAATATCAAACACTAGCCGCATTCGACGACCATACAGATTCGTCTATCTCATTAATTGTCTTAATTTGATCTTATCAACAAACTTTAAATTCACAAACTTATTTAATTTATGGCAAATTGAAAGTATTAATTGTTACAAAAGACTGATAAAGAAATTAGTTGGGAAAAAAAGAAAAAACTAGTAGATAGGAAACGTATTAGAATTGAAATAAATTTTTATGCAGTATGCTTTTGCATGTAATGAAATTAATGATTTAAGTCTTTACATTCAGTTGCTAAAAAAGTTTAGAAAACACGAGATTCAATGAATATTACTCTTTTTTAAATCTGCATAATTATAATGTACAATTATTACACATTATTAAATTAATTATAATGTTAAAATTTATCTTAATTATAACAAATAAAGGAATTACGTAATCTGCAAGGAAGATTATCTTGTAGTAAGTGTAAAGATGAGTTTAAGGTCATTACTCAAAATTAAACCTATCAAAATAATATAAAGAAACTCAATATAGAGAATATCAAATAATATAGAGAATATCAAAAAACTAAATTTATTTGAAGTTACGAAGAAAGCAAAAGACTAGACTAAAAGAAAAAAATTGACGAAATGATGAAAATGGAATGTATTTTGATACAACAAAAGAAGTTTTTATGTCGTAAGAATCGAAATAAATTTTTATATTATGCTCCTTTAATAAAAGAGAAATATTAGATATAAAGATTTGATGAAATAATGAAATTCATTTGATTGCAAAGTACTGTTGAAAATTTTGCTTGAAAGTATTTTTTAAAACTTGTCAAAATTATGGAAAGAAATTGCACAACTTGACTATGGTATCACTTGAAAGATAATTTTTTGAAATTTAAGATGGTATAAGAACATTTTTATGTTATAGTATTTTCAGAAGTTATCACTGAAAAATTCCAAATTCTTTTTAATTTTTAATTAAATGAAATTCTAATTAAAATTTTGAAAAACTTCTCCGATGCGAACATTCCCACCCTCTTTTGTACCAAATTTGGTAACTCTTGGCTTAGCGGTCTGTCCTGTAGAGCTTCAACACACAGTCAGATACCTAAACACACATTTGCCTTTATTACTTGAGAAATCCTACATACAAAAACAGGATTAGAAAAAACACTATGGTATTTTATGTTAGATTTTATTTGCATAAAAACACAAATGTAGATATTCTACAACAAACTCAAAATCTCCTTGTTTTCCTCTATCTCGTTTGTAAATGATTTAGCATAAAATTTTACTTTTACATATGTAAAGATGAGTGTTTGTCTTTTGTAAAAATCTATAGTTTTTATCTATAGTTTTGCTCGATCTTTATGAAATTTGGTACACATGCTCTTCAAAACAAGATGAAAATAACTGTCAACTCTTTAAAGTCCAAAAGTCAATTAAAATTTCAGTTACTTAAAAAAATTAAGCAAGATTCGCGATATCTTTCGAAAATTTTATCTAACAAAATGATTTTTGAATTATTTATAATTTGAAAAGTATCTTTTTAATGATGCCAGTTTAATTACAAATTACTGAAACATTGCCAGTAAAAATTATTAAATTTCAAATCATCCAAAGAAAGTTTCTTTTAAAGCTTCCTTGCCTTTCAACACATGCCCTACTAATGGGCGGCATTTCTCTTTCACACTTTGTTGCTAAAACCATATACGAAAAATTTAGCTTACGGAATTAGAAATCAAATAACTTTAATCATGATTTCGTTATTTTAAACTTAGAATTGAAAACCAACCCTGCGGACGAGGAATTTTCTCATTTTGATTTTGTTTAAATTATACACCCATGGTTTTAGATTTGGTGACAAATTTTATTGCGTATTTAAAAAGCAATTACAAATTCTTGCTTTAATTTCATCTCATTTAATTCTGCTTTTCAGAGCGAACGATTAGCATTTAATTTTGGAGTAGGGTGAACCTTGAAGAATGGAGTCAAAATAAAATTCTTTGCTCAGAGTGTGTCTTCCATCCCAACATTAAAAAGTACTACAATCAAATAAAAATGTGCAAGCTGTAGATGTCGAAAATAAAATTTCTGAATTAAAAGGCTTGTCTTTCTCAGCTAGGTGAAAGCTAGGGAGTGAAATTTTAGACCATTTTGCTAAGACGGCCATCTAATGTAATCAAATATTAGAAATTCAAGCCTATTTTATCAGAAAGATTTTTAAACAACGCATTTGAATAAAATTTACTGAATTTTGGATACATTCGTTATCTACCAAGCGTGTGTGGGATTATATGACCAATACCGATTAATAACTGACACATATCAATTATCCACGATCCTTTCTCTTCATATTTGTTTAGATTTAATTTAGCCAAAAAATCTTGACGATGTTTGGAGGGGGTTTCAGTGTAATGCCGATCATTATGTTTGTTTTTACTTTTTTTATTCAGGATTTTAATTTTTCTGTTACGGTCTGAATCATTATAGATCTGCTTCGATTAAAAATATTTCAAAAGAATCTGGTCTTTAAGGAGTTTGAAGGCTCAAGCCCCTCCCCTTTTCGGATCTTAAATACTAGATTGTCCAGAATGCTATGTATTGAATTTTTTAAAGCTTTTCTTACCTAGATTTTCCAGAAAAGTAATTGTAATATAGTTAACGGTCAGAGACAAGTGCGTATTAATGGGTACGGAAGGGTGGATGTCAATTTGTGGAAAAAATCTCATCTTTTAATTTCTCTTAAATAGCAAATGGGTAATTTTCATGAAAAAAGTACAAATAGCTAAAAACATTATTTTACAAAAGTATGTAAAAAATCTTATTGATGGATGCTTCCATTTAAGCTTAATAAATAACTTTATATCAGTGGTCAAGTTTTCTATTTTATTTTTCACTGTTTTTTTTAATTTTAAAATTTTTGACCTGTCTACGAAGGAGACATGAGAGTCAAAGCAACTTTTACATTTTAAACGAAAGCATAATTAACTAATTGATGGGAAGATTTGGTGCAGGTTTATTTCTTATAATAAACAATAAAATTAGTTATTAAAAACCAGTGACAGAAAACTTAACATTTTAAAATAAATAGCACTTTTTAAATAATGGCACTGACTGGTAAATAATATTTACAAACAACTTCAAATAAATGAAAGTCAACATTTTGCAGGAAAGTAGTCAATTATATACTAGATTAAGAAATATCATATATTTATTTATTAATAAATAATCTAGTAAGTCTCGTATTAAGTTTTTTCTACTCTCTTCTCTTCCGAATTTGAGCATCTGACTGCTTTGTCTTTTTATTTTTTGATATTCCCATTTTTTCTAAAAGTAAATTTAGTTATTAAAATATTTTTTATACATTATTGAAGTTTTAGCTACCATCATCTCTATGGAGAAGTGTAAAAATTAATAACTAAGTAAAAATAATTTTAAAAAATGTTAGGTTAGACCTTAACTAGACTTTAAACTAGTTAATATTGAAAAAAATGCAATTTTTTAAAAAATTGCTTGAGTGTCAGTCAATATTATTTTGAATTTCATGTGTAGGGACGTCCACGGAGGGGACTTTTGTCTTATATTAATTGAAGAATGAGAGTTAAATAGTAAAACTATTTTAGTAGAAATGTATTGAATAGCTTTCTTAAAACTTAAATTATACATTTGAACTGAAATATTAGGACATTTGTTGCACTTTCTAATTTTTATCACCCTGGAACTGTAAAAAGCACCTTTTCGTGAGAATGCCCCAACTGAAATTCAGTCGTTGCAATGCCGATATCTTTCTGAATCGTAACCGTATTCAACTTTTTGTATAGGCTGCCTTATATATCTGACTACGAAATTATGAAAGAAAAATGATACTATGTTTTGCACATGTACACAGCCAAAAATTATTTACTACAAATACTTATATCTCCTTGAACATTAAAAGTATTTGCTTTTGATAATATAATGCTCCGCTAGTATATTGTCACATATTCTTTGGGTTTCGTGTAATTTGGTTAGAAATTATTAATTTTATAATCAAAAAACGTTCGAAAAATACTGGGGTATTTAAAAAAGCATTTTTATCTCCCGAATATACGTGCCATTTTCACAAAAATCCATGTAGGTACTGCACCCACAAACAAAACCATTAATGAACTTACAAATCATTACCAGCTTTCTGTAAAACGGAGCGAGTTCAAATAATTTCATCTTCTTTACTTTCTGGTTGGTCCCCTAATTTCCCTCGTGACCGAATCTTCACTTAAAATATGAGTTCCTATGATTGTAGATCCCACGATTCTCCATAACTAATTTTGAACCATTGTTCCCGTATTAACTCCAAATAGTTGGTATTTTGCGAATTATGCTTTACTTTTGGACACGAGTGTATCTGACGATGTTAACATTGAACCAAAGTTCCTAGAACATGTAGCAAGCAAACATCTAGAGAAAATGTTCCTTCAAGCAATACACAAGAATATTTTAAAAGAGTTATATTTATAGTTTATTTTCTCTCCGAACAAGGTTTAACACAGATTTTTATGGGATCTTACCTCGGAAGTGCTTATACCATCGAAGAATGCAATCCACAACGACAAAGATACTATTCATATAGCTTTTAAGTACAACAGATTTTTTAAAAAAAGTTCCGAGCTTCAATTAAAATTAGAATTGAAATATGGCGAGCAACTGCTGAAACTCCCGAAGAATGTGATAGGTCCTTCTTTCCGGTTATGGCAATTCTTCAAATATTTGGGACGATTATTGTGACGACAAGCTCAGCAGAGAAGAGTTTTTCTGCGTTAAAGCAAGAATTATTTATGCAGCTCAATGGGAGAAATAAGGCTCAATGGACAATCCCATGCTAACCTTTATAAAGCTAGTGAAGTTATTGTTGAAGATGTGATTGACGTTTTGTAAGAAAAAATCAAGGAGATTGGCCGTGTGAAAAGGACGAAACTTTTTTAATTTAAAAAATAAAAATAACTGTAACCGCACTGTTTTCCGAGTTCGCCACCTAGCGGCCGTTGGAGGAGACGGCAGTCCATGATCTGGAGTCGACGAGTAAACATGGTGTTCTCCCCCGAGTGATTGTTTATTTTATATGTAATGAAGTGTTTTGTCCTTAATGTTTGTCCCTGTATGTTGTGTCCTTTTGTGTTTAATTAAAAGTATTTAAACGAATCAAGACCCCTTTCTTTGATGGCTACTGTTATCCCTAGCAGGAATAAGATTATGGCGTCCCATAAAGGCTACATAACCGATTTTAGTTGATTATATAGCATTTATGCTAATATTATATTAAAAATAAGAATATATATATTAAAAGCTGGTATATTTCTTATATTAAAAATAAGAAAAACAGCAGCTATCTGACACTTTTTTTTCTATTTTATAAGAGCCACCTAATCTATGTAGAAATGCCAACAGTCACTAAATCTAATAATATTTTATCAATTACCGAATATGACAAAAAAAGTTTATTGCATTCTGACATCAAATATTGTATTCACAGAGGCATTGTAAATACATTCACATCAATAAATTGTCTTTGCTATTTTTTGCAGACGCTTCGCTGAGTGTTTAAGTTCAACAACCCAATAAAAATCTGAATCATTTTGTGGGAGAAGGGAAAGTTGAATGAGTAAAAGTTTCGTACGAGTTTCTGACATTTTAGAATTTATTATTATTCTTTGTCATGATAAATATAAAAATACAATAAAATGATCATACAATAATTTGTTCATAGCATTTTAAATAAAGATTTGACAGAAAGGTGTTCTTGTTAGTATGTTGTTTTGGAGCTTTCCCTTGAATAGCGCACTGAGGCCTTATAGTATTACATTATTCATCATCTGGAAGTTATTGTCAAAAATTTAGATTAATAAAAGGCCATTAGATTAGATATTAGATTAATAAAAGGGTGTATGCTAACTGCCGTGGTTATAGGCAGAGAGGCGTTGGAAGGCGCTATGTCCAAAAATTCATGTTGAAGACATCAAAAAAATAACAACAGAACATATTCTACTTGATATGAAAAATGCTATTTGCAAGGTTTATCTCAAATCTGAAAGTATTTAAAAATTTTAAAATAATGCATTTATGGACGAGTTTTCTGTTTTGTTTATTTACATTAAAATGGCCTACCTACATAATTCCAGTGTAATGCTAAGTCAATGGAATCTTCAAATGTCATGCAAATAAAGTCAAGGTTTTTAATGTGTGTAAACAAAACAGAAAACTCGTCCTTAACATTGCGTTGTGTAAATTTTACAGAATATTTATGTTAAGTCATAATGCAACACTTAGAAGAAGAGAGGCGTTGGTTCTTGGCTCCAACTCTGTGTTGCTAAATATGCAGATCATTCGATATCAACAGATTCATACTCGACCAATCAGTTCTCAATTACTTTCTCGACGTAAATTTCCTTTCCATGCTATAATGTTCCCAAATTACGTAGCTTTTATGTTCGAACACATCCTGATCATATTTTTAATTTTGTACTTTTATGAATAAATTATTCAGATAAACATAAATTATCCTTAAAATGAAAGAAACAAAATCGTAGAATGTACTTTTAGGTCTATGCATCAGAGTGAATTGGAAAACAAGGGTGCAGACAATTATACACCAATTCTTATCGGCTCTCGCTTAAAATCTATTTATATTTCATTCTAAACTTATTCAATAGATATAAAATGCTACTAATTTAATCCAGCTAATTTGGAAGAAAATTAACATCAGATACCGAATGGAAGCAAGGATTTTTTTGAAGTACTGCTCATTTGTGTAGTGGCGGATTTTGACAATTTGAGGTCACTGGCATAAAATTGTTTTGAAGTCCCGAACTATACTGCCGTCTTAAGCCTAAAAGGCGTATATAAGAAAACTATAACTTTTGGCTATAGACATTTTAGTAAATGTACATTGCGCTAGTTTTTTGAAATATGCATTTTTTCTTTAGTGGTTTTCTGCTATTTCTTAATGAAATAAGGCCTTTTTGCTTAGGAATAATATTGGGCATTTGACAAACATTACTAAGTAGGAAAAATCAGAAAATTAAAACAAAAATTGAGATACGCCTTTAAAGCTTAGGAGGGTAGTATACCCGCCAGTGGCGGAAATTGGGTTGAAAAAGTAAGGGGCAAAACTTTTATAGACATCGAAATGTACCTGGGAGTATAGGGACAGAAAACAAAACTTTAAAATTTAGCTCAAACTTTCT
>BGPR01038351.1:0-14746 GCA_013235015.1 Araneus ventricosus | reverse complement strand
GGGAAAATTCGCAGACTGTCGATTTTCAGACTGTGTGATGGTTGACGGAAATTTTCTCTTTACTTCCCTTGCTTGAGAAAATTAGCAGACTGTCGATTTTCAGACTGTGTGATAAAAAAATGTACAGAAGACAAAGCTATTCCTTCCATCGAGGAAGATACTTTACAGACCGCGTGCAACATCAAGGGATAACTCTGCACAGCCTGGCTGATTATGTTCGATTCAGTTTCATTGTTCAGAAGTCTCTGACACCTTTAGATTTGAAACTATGCGAGCGTTACTTTAACACACATAATTTCACATTGACCTATCATCTTTCTATGGTGGGTGGTGTGAGTGAACATATAAGCACAGAAGAAAAATGTCGGAAGGTTCTCGCGACGGATCGAAGTCTTCTTTACCGTCTGCATCTGGATTTGCCGAAAGGAAGAGAATGTAGTTTGTATGATCGTCCAAAGTTTGGTGATTTAGTTGTTGATCCTTCCATCCCTCACATTGGCAGCATATTCACTCCTCCTGACCGTCTGCTTCCGCTGTTGTGTGATTACATTGTAAAAGCTTTACGACTCACTGGTAAAGAGTTACGAATTTTGGAGTGGTTAGTAAGGTTCGATGAATGCTCTGAAATACCTTCGAAAATCAGGGATATCCTCATTGAATTTTTGTCTTCCAAAAAGATACACTCTCCGATTGTGAAGGGTTTCTTTAACAAGTTTAATTTAAGAGAATGGATGGTCGAAAGTGAAGAGCCTGAAATCTTGGAATATCTACTTTATGAAGCACGTCATAAAGGAATAATCTTGGAAGACGGACGAAATTATGGATTAACGGATTGTTGTATTATTCGCAATGTTTACTTAAATATTGGTCCTACATTAAAGTACAACTATGCTGCTACATACTCTATGGATATTTGCGCGTATTATTTAGGTTCAATTACTTTCTTCAGGTAAGTGCATAGATTTTTATCAAAATTTTCTCTTTTTCACATGTTTTATTTAACTTGATTTGTTTCATGTTTATAAAGATGGAATTTTGTAATCGATTTTTTGCTCACTTTCTGATATACTGGAGTGCTGAAATTTTGTACAATTGTATATTCCCGATTAAAATACAATATTTCCAAAACTTAATTATATTTTAGTCGATTAATTTTAATTAAAAATTTATTTCATATAAGAAGCACCATCTAGTAGTGTATTTGAGAAAAATTGAATATAAGGTTCCATAATTAGTTATAATAATGAATTAAGTAATATATTAGCACTCTAAATTTAAAAAAAGTAATAAAAATGAATACGTTTTTAAAACTCGCTTTTATTTATATACTGAAAAATAGAAATTAATAATTTTAATAAAAAAATATGAATGTCAAAAACAAAATAGCAAAAGCTCGTTTCGCTGGAGACATGTAATTCTTTTAGTTTCCGTTTAGTTTTTAATTAATAGTTGTGAAGACTGATGCCCTATAAATATGGTTTAATTTGCTTGATAAAACATGTTTATTGAAGCTTTCAGTAATAAAATTAGACCGTTTAGCAAGTTATCCATTAAAATCAAATTTCCAATTCAGACGACTTTCGTAAGCCTATAAGAACAGGCCCTCGCAGAATTTTAAACAACTCTCAGCAGCTGTCAGAGATCCCGAATCAATAGTTTAAATTTTAAATTTGATTATCATTCCGTTTAAAAATAGTCAATTTAACTACCATAAAAAATATTTACAAATAAGAGACCTAAAAGAAGAGTTGGACTAGTTCAGTCGGTAACACGCTAATTTGAAGGTATTTGGTTCTGTCCAATAGTGTCTTTTTTCCCTCCTCGCAGCTGCACATGATTAATATGCTTACGAAATTTAATTTTGGCTAATCCATTTTAAAAGTTATGTCCGCAAAATACAATAATTTATTCGATTTTGTTTTTTTTCCAAACCTAGTTGATTCTGAAACATTTTCAAAACAACTCCTATTCCCTCTTCCTCTCCCATACTTGCAAATTTTCTAAATTAAAAAAGATCATAAATATTTGTTTCAAGAGTCTTTCAGTTAGAGAAGAAAAACTGAATTGAGCAGAATGTAACCTACTTATAAATAACGCTTTGATTGAAGGTACTATACCTATATACAAACAACAAAATCCAAAAATAAGCAGCATTTCCATACCACAATTTTTAACAATGGATTAGAAACAATAATGAAACATTTGTAAAAACAATGGGGGCAGTTTGAAACTTAGCAAAACAACGAAAAATATCGTTAAGAATTAAATTTAAAATCTTTTTAAAAATTATTAAAATTAGGGCAAAAATTCACGGTGGCTTAATTATTTATTTTTAAAATGCAATGCAAATTGTATTCTATCCGCAGGTACAGGACCTGTTGTGACTAATCCCACTTTATCTAGCAAGTTCTCCCAGGTGTCACCCTCCCAAATACTGACCACGTCCGACGCTGCTTAAATGGGGTGATCCGACGAGTTAAATAACGCTTTACCAGTAGATACTGTACTTTCTAATGTCTCTTTATTCATTGGTACTGTACCTGCATATGATGTTTAATCCGTAAGTACTGTACCTGCAAATAACGCAATCTTGAAATATACCTACAGTTAGTCTATTTTCATATATTTTTTTATTTTGTATATATTTTTGTGCATATTCCTTGTTTTAATCTATCTTTACGATCGGTATTTTTTGAATGGATAATGGGTTTTTTTAACATTAACACGTTTGCTGTAACACAGGAAGAAACATCCTTTTCAATATCATTAGTATATTCGCCCTTCTGACGAATGATATACCTTTTCTTTTTTCGTTCTCGTTTTTAGTTTTGTGTGTTTATTGTCACATATATATAAATAGAGGGTGTCCCAAAAACTGGAACAAGCGTGTATTTCCTTAAATATTGCATCTAGGCATTTACTACAAATTACAAAGGCTCATTAAATAAGGTGGGAAATTGCATGAAAACAATTCGTCTTCTCTGGAGGTATTTAATAAAAAGTTTAAAAAATTAAATTTTTATGCGGTCCCAATAGTGTAAAAGTATCAATTAGTGAAATGTCCATCTTACACTCATCTATGAGTACACCAAGTTTCACGCTTCTATCTGCAAAATTTACCGAGTATGTTTATTTCTGAATTTAGAGGTGTTAATCATAAATTTAAATGGAGACATTTATTGTAGAAATGTAAATTTATTTAATACAGATAAACTACAAAATGCAAATATTTGTCTAGTAGTACATCATCCAATCTTCACGACATGTAGTAAAAAAAAACCCTTGCTATCATGTATACTGTTGCACAGTTTCATTGATCGATATTTGTAAATTGCGTTTTTATAAATAAGGGTAGGGAAACGTGATATAGGGAAAAAGGAAACAAACCAATACCGAACAAGAATATTAAATTATTCGTTCTCAGGTGGTGTGCGTGATATTAAAATTCAAGAGTTTTTAAAATAATTTCAATGTGTTATCAGTGCAGCCCAATGGATGAGCCGCTACTGCCTTCAGGTATTTTCGCTTTTATCCTTTTTTGCTTAATTTTCCACTCTGAGAGTTCGATGATCAATGAAAATTGAAAAGAAATAAAAAGAGAAAAGCAGAAAGAAAACGAATCAACAAGTAAGACAGACAAAGTATGAGGCTGCACACCGTAAAGTTTTAGAAAGTACCGAAATCCTCTTTCTGCGCACAACTAAATGATATGATGTGCGAAGGCGAAAAGAAGCAATTTGTTTGTTTGAACTTAGCCAGAGCTGGAGTTCGGCAACTCCTGTTTGGCGCCCGGCCAACTAATGCTAAATTTTTTTTCACTCTCAAACAAGCTTTCGCTTCGTGATTTCTTTATCTTCCATTTCTTTCATTTTCTATTTTGGGGGCTTCCGTTTTATTTTCATATTGACTTGACAGAAACATACCTGGTTAATGCGTTTCCCATTTTTTTTTGGTTGAAGTCACTCATCGGCAATTTTATAAAATGCAATAGATAGTTACAGTTAGATAGTTACAATTTAGATAATTACTAATTTGGGCTATTTAAAGGTCAAACCACTTTTTTAAAAAATTGTATTTCTATCGTATTTTCTTGAAAAATATTCTTGTTATTAATTCTCGTTTCTGAACAGACGAGCCGCCGCCACTGCATAAAGTATCTCGTAGTGGATAGTTGTCGAAAGTTTACAATTTAAACAATTTTTGAAAAATACTTTATTTAATGTATTATGTGATTATTTTTTCAATTTAATAAGAGTTAATAATTACATTATTATGTTCTGATTCCGTCTTTTCGATAACATATATATACTATTCATGGTTTGTACATCAAAAGACTGGATCAGTCAGCAGACAGATGGATAAAAAAGTGGTCGAAGTCAATAAATTTGCCTTGTAATATCTCTTTAAGTTTTGCATATAGAAGCGTGAAACTTAGTGTGCTCATAGATGAGTGTGAGAGAAACATTTTACTAAATTACATTTTTACACCATGGAGAACGCACAAAAATTTAATTTTTTAAAACTTTTTTATTAAAAACCTCCTTAGAAGCCAAAAGGATTCCAACAATTTCTTACTTCATTTAATGAAACTTTGCAATTGAAAGTATATGTCTAGGAGCAATATTTAAGGAAATAATCGCTTGTTCCTCTTTTTTCGGACACCCTGTATATATATGTAACAATACTTTTAGTTGGATAAGTGTTGAGGCCTCTTGAAAGAAGGTGGCAGACGTTTCAATCCATAACCTAGTTTGTTTAAATTTTGACGTATTTTGATTATTTAAGTTATTGTATGAACGTGAAATAAATCCAATCCACATGACGCAGCTCATAGGCGACGCGTGTGGTAATTTGGTCCACAGTAATTCCTTGAAAGGGAAATTATCACCCTCTCTGTCCGATGGGGTCAGTTTTCATAAAACATAAAGGAGTGAGGTCCAAAGTATCGGTAAACTCGCCGCTTTAAAATGTTATTATTCTGAATGTTGGGTTTGTGTGAAATTCGTGATCATTAATGCGTTTATGTCGAGTTCGTAATTTTCAAATAAAAAAATTGTCAAATCAAAAAGGACTCTTCATTTGAACACGAGAAAGGAACACTCAAAAATTAATTGGACCTTGGGCTTAACGCCACAACGCGTAAGAGAAAAGTGACGAGGGAGACGCATCGCCTCTACCTGCGAGCTCCAAAGCAGAAACCAGCGGGAGTGGTCTCCCCTAAACTTTCTCGTATACTCCTAACACATGTAGAGAAAACTAGAATAATAAAAGACGTCAAATAAACTTCCGTCGCAAGTAAACCAAAGTTGGAACCACGCGTGGTTTGAAGGATCAAAACAAATTCAAATCCTCTGCTCATTCTTTTGCGCAACAGGACCTGGCGAGACTCCCTAAATGTTTGCTTCCTTACAAAATCACTCCAGAATTTGTTTTTGGCAAACTGCCAAGTTTCGGAGCGTCCCTTCCTTGCACAGGCATTGCCACTAGTAGGCATGCGCAGGGAGTTAGTTTCAAAACTGAGCAAGTATGCGATTATACAGACCGACAGACAGTCAACCCTTTGACGGATTTGGCCCAAAATTTTATACGGACCTACATTCATGACGATAAAACTGTGAATTAAATTTTATCCATCTGGCTTTTCAAGTTTTTGAGTTATAGCGTTCGCATGACCCCGAACATACAGACAGACAGACTTCCCGTAGACGGATTTTGTCCAAAATTTGATAGAAACCTACAAATTATGTTTCAAGACCACATACCAAATTTCATCCCCGTAGCTCTAATAGTTTTCGAGTTATCGTGTTCACAGACACACACACAGACAGACATAATTCCAAAATTGTGTTTTTCGGAATCAGGGAGGTCTAAAACGTGGAGATTCGTCAAAATCTCGAGTTCGAATTTTTTGACGATTACAATACTTTCTCTTTGTATACTTCGTATACGAGAAAGTAAAAAGGCAGATGGCGACGCGTTTGAACTTTAAATAGTGTCGAGATGGTGAATTGCCCTGATCGGGGGTCGTTTTAATCTTATAATTTAAGTAGAAATAATGTGCTTATAACTTTAAAAATTCCCGTCGGCAAGCCGGAAGGCAAAGGTAAATTCGTTTAGTTCGGAGATATAAGGAAAATAATATTTCCCCCTCTATTTTCATAAGGATTAGAACTGCAAGAATGAAAGAGGTTAGAAGAGACTGCCAATGACGAGAGTTTTCAAACAAGGGGTAACATGCATAGGTTTAAAGATACATGTAAGCTGGGGGGGGGGAGGGGGAGAGAAGGGAGAGAAAATACACTTTTCAGCTCATAACTTCTAAGCAATTGCAACTATCAAAAAAAGTTTAAATGAAAAAATTGTTTGTTATTATTATAAGGTGATAATTCGCCTAATTTGAATTTTCTTTTTATTTTCAATTGTAAAGGAATTATGAGGAAATGAATATTTCAACCCCCATCATTTCCATCACCTTTGAGCTGGATAGCCCATCTACAAACTCGGCCGAGATTTCCACGATTGTTACAACATATCCCACGACGGTTTAAATGAAATAAAAATTACTCCAATTATCGTGCTCACAAGGTAACATGGCAAAAAGTGTTATACATATACAGTGGAACCCCGATTTTACGTTGTCTGTTTCGTACGTTATCCCGCTTCCTACGTCATTTTCTGCTGGTCCGTGAAAATTGCCTATATCGATAATGTTAAAATATCCCGGGTTTTACGTTATTCATTTTCAGAAAATCCTGCTTAATACGTTTTTCTCAAGACAGATCAAAATAATTTTTTCTCTACAAGGCTCACACAAACTTTTTTCGAGTTCTTTCTTTCAAGAAAAACTTGTTTCTTAGCTGTTTGAAGCCGTTCTCTGTCTGTCTCAATATGTCTGCCATAACTCAAAAACGCAACAAGCTAGAGGATGAAGTTTAGCATGTCGGTATAGCACTTAAGTTGTAGATCTGTTTAAAATTTTGAACAAAATTACTCAAAGGGTTTAATGTCTACTCGTGGTCTATTCGATCTGCCTATTCGTGGGTTTGCGAATACTTCAACTCAAAAACGCAACAAGCTAGATGCATGAATTTTAGTATGGGTAGAAGAAGAATTTTAGTATTTTTACGTCATAATTGCGGATCTACATCAAATTAGGGTTTCATCAGGGAGAAAGGACGACATTCAAAATGATTGCTCTGTTGTCTTCACTTTACTAAGAAACAACAAACGTGGCATATTGTATTCGTATACGAAGGGAGAACACTCCTGCTGATTTTCTTCAACTCGAAACCCTTACATTATTAAAAACTTTATAAAAAAATACCGTGCGTCTGAGAATTATTAGACACATTACAAAATTATACAAAATAAAAACTAGAACATATCGAAACAAATTTCTTTACTAACATCTTATAGAATTAGAAAAGATAATACAGTAGAGTCTCAATAATTCGAGTCTCGATTGTTTGAGTTTTTCATAAATCCGAGTTAGTGAAAAAATCAGTTTAGCTCCCAAATAATGACCAACACATATACAACAAGTGAAAGAATTACTGCATCTGGTTTTCATTGTTGTTCGACGGGTCATATGTCCACTGTGCACCCCGAAGCCACCTGCAGAAATGCCCCCTCCCAAAGAAAACGGGATATATACGAGATCGATATATAGGAGCAATGTGTTTAAACAAAAAACAATTGACAATTATGTTAAGATATAATTAACCCGTTGCTATCAGCAGTAATGTAATAATATGTAAGTACATTTTTCATTTAAATATACTATACTGAAATTTAAAAATTGCTTTTATTTATTTTATGATTTCGATAGTTCGAGGTAGGCCCGGTCCCGTCCACCTCGGATTATCGAGACTCTATTGTAAATATCGATGCGAGATCCCTTGGTTGCGTGTTGTATGTCCAAGCGATACTCGATTTCACGCCTGAGTTTGCAAGCATCTGAGAAGCTATCGAAAGAATAGCAGCTGCGATATGGTGCTTCAGTTCTTGCATATTAGCGTAAGGCATCTGATAGTACAATTTTTCACAAGATCCCACATGTTAAAAATCCAAGGGACCGAATTCCTGAGTTTGGATGGCACGATTAAATTTTTGAACTGATTGAATTCTTCTCATAGAATACACATCAGAACAAACCTAGCTCCAACATGTCAGATTCTGGGAACAAACAATGATGAGAAACAAAACTTTAGAAGCCGTGTTAGTAATACGAAACATCGGGACAACGCTACTTTTCCTAGTTATTTTCCTTCAAACTTTTCTAATATGTCCTATAATTCTTGGACACCCTGTATTGTTGACCAAAATTGTTTCATCCTCAAAACAGCCGGAACAACAACAAATTTTCACGATCAAATGGCAATTACAGAATGCTATCAAAAATGACTTCCATCTTAATTACATAAGAACATCAAAATCTAAGTTAGGGAAGGTCGGTAATTATTACGAATAAATAATAGAAATATTTTTGAGACAAATACAGGGGACGCTAAAGCGTGGAGCCAAAATGGGCAAACGACTACTGGTCCAAACCTAATGATTTTGGCTTCCAAAAGTATTTATTTATTTTGTCATTCTGATCAAATAATTTATTATTCAAGGGTCATAAAATAGAGTAAACAATTCTAAAATATTTATATCATAATTTGATTCGAATTAATGTGCGTAAAAAATATGCAGGTTACGGACAATTTATTTGCTTTGTTTATTTTGAGTACACAAAACTTCCGTGCCGAAGATACGCTTCCGGTTTCCCTTCGACGAAGCATTATACCAGAAATCAGCACGGAAGTTCAGCATTACCTCGAATAAACAAACAGAAAACTCGTCCATACCTCGGGAAGATTTTTAACGGCAATACGAAGTTCAAGATCGAGTGCATTTTTTCATATTCTTACTTGAAATTAAATTTGGTAAAGGCCTTTCAGCAATCGAGCTATCACCTGACAGGGAAAAAATGAATTCTATTCCATTTCGCTACATGTATCGATAGATAATTATAAGTTAATTGTTGAATGGAAATTATTTTGATGAATTATGCATTTAAAAAGTCCTTTATTTGAAATTATGTTGTAAATTTCTTGTTTGTAAGTTTCTAGAAATGTCTTACGGCTGTATTAATTTACTTCTCTTCCCCACAGAGTTGGCACGATTGGATCAGTTATAAGGAAGGCCGAAACCTGGATGAGCCGAAGAAGGTATTATAAATTGTTGCAGTTCTTCAAGATATACTCCAGCTTCACTTGCAGCGGCTGTCGTGCATCTGAACGTGCAGATGCATCTGAAGCCGTGCGTCTGTTGTGGGAGAGTGTTTCTGATAGCTTCTTAACTTCGAACGAAATCATGACCGTTTTGGGAGAGAAACTCACTGCCAAGGAATTGACGGACATGTGCAACTTTTACTCCACCGCTGTTGGCGAATCCCATTCATTTCTTGATCCGAGATCCCTCAAGCATCTGTGCAGAACAGCCATAAGAGCTTTCCTGTGGGCATACAAGTTATGGCTTCCCGACGGTATCAGACGAACGGGCCTACCAGAGAAACTTCAGTCCTACCTCAATCTTGAAAAGGTTCTTCAGAAACAATCTGGATCTTGATGGGATTCCAAAGAAAACAACTAACTGTGTTTTCTTTGGAAAACTTCATAGTGACGAAAGTTGCTAAGAATCAACTGAAAGATCGATTCTTCAAGGTTTTAGTTGCGAGATGTAGATTAATGAAAGGTAAAAAGCTCTTACTTAGAGGTATGTAAAGTAATCTCTCAGAAGCAGGGGCGAATCCATGGTGGCTATCGGGCTACGGGCCCCCCCCCCGAGTAGCCAAGTCAGAATTCTTAATTTTATTTAACATCAATACAACTGTTTTTTTCTTTATTTCCCTCTTTAAAAAAATAATAACTTTTCAACTTTACTTTCTGGCTTGACAGGCTCGAAATTTTTCCTACTTTTGTAGTCATTCCACTTGTACTTGTAGCTTTGACGCGGTAGAAGACATTATTTAGCTAGTTATTTCATTGTAATTTTTATTAGATTATCGAAAGTATTGTATTGTTTTTTCATGATTCTTATTGTCAGGTGAGTAAAGTCTGTAAAGTTAAAGAGTTTTGGTTTACTTTAGCCTTGAGGTTTGACATTCGTCACGACGATACAAAGTTTTTATGACCTCAGCCCCCCAGACCCGAATCCTAGATTCGCCACTGCTCAGAAGTACTTTTTATCGCACTGATTGTTTCGTCACTGAAGTATAGTAAATTTTATTTTATGAATGATGTAGATTCATAAAACATTTTTATGCTCCTCAATTTTTCAGCTGAATATTCTGTTTCAAGAAAATTAACAGAAAGAGATGAGTATATTTCAGGTATGAGCAACACCTACCATAAAAACAATTAATTAAATGTTTTAACAAATTAGTGAAAATGAAGCTGAAATTTTGATATATTACTCAAAAAAAATAATTGAGTTGTTGCCATCTTTAGATGTGAAAGCGATGGCAAACATTCCAGTCGTGTCTTAAATTGTTTTCTGTTAGCTTTTCACAAATTTTAAATTCTGCATATTTAATTACTTCTAACAATTTTTTTTGAAGACATTACAAGACTCTTTCATACACTACTTTGCCTCTGAATTTGTTACAGCACGGAAGCCTACTTATGCTAGATATATCCATCATGAATTAAAGGAGCAGATGCTTAATGTTCACGCTGATCATTTTGTTACTTAAATGTATTTTAGTCATGGGGTTTTGTATTCTGATTTCTAAAATATTCTTAACTGTAGTTAATATCTTCTGTGGCTGTGCACTCGTAAATTAGGTTGAAATGAATGTTTGGTTCATAGTCACATTTAAAGAATTTCTCCCTTTTTATATATTTACTAAACAAAGCCACTTGAATTTCAGTGAAAAAGTATTGCTCATTTTTTGAGTTTTAAGTTGAAAATTCTATTCGTTTAGTATTTGAATCAACTACAAATTTCTATTCCTTTTGTTATCTAAGTAGGTAACTTCTTTTACTTGAGAATGCATACTTTGGAATGCCATCTAATCCTTTATGGACCCTGAGTTTCAATGGACCTCATGCATGTGACGTCACATCCTCCGACACGTGACCTGCCGGAGGCAGCCATTGGTCAGTCGTAAACAGCTGACTCAGAACTGCTTTTATTTCTAAGTCGCTTATAAGCCGATCGTTTTGTTTATTCCTCCACAGCTGTTTTTCTATACTCTCGAACCCAAACGGTGCATAAGGTCCATTAAACAATCAAATGACTAGAAAGTGCTTGATAGCTTATAAAAACAAAATATAAATATTGCCTCTTCTAATGTAATTTTTTTGCATTTGACTTCCTTAATGTCGACAAATTCACTTCTTGTATCCCTTTATCGTACTGCGCATCATTTTGTAATTTATTCGCATTCTTTTTCCTAGAATTTTGTTCAAATTGTTCTATTTGTGTCCCATTTCATGTGTTGCTCTTGCATTTGTTTTCATGTTTCTCATCTTGATTTTTTTATGTGTGTTATTATGGTGTGCTCTGCTTGTCATGTTTGTAACCCTTCTTTTCTGCGTGTTTATGGTGTAATTTGATGTGTTTGCCACTCTTTGTAAGCTGGTTTTTACATATTGCAAATAAAGTCAGTATGTTCTATGTTATATATTATTATTTTTATTTCATTCCTCTACATTTCTACCAGAGTTTTGCTTGAATTGTTGGATTTGTCTCCGGATTTAAGGTTGTGTCTTAAGGCTCTTGGTTTGTATCATATTCATGCTCTTGTTTCTTTCGTGTATGTTGATTCATTATAACATGTTAATTTTCCCCCTTAATAAGTGGTCTTCGGCCTGTAACAAATAATTTTTCTGAAATTTTAAAGTTCGTTTTATATACATTCGTGCTACATGCTGTGTTAATTGTTGTATATGTGTCCCAATTCATGTGTTGTTTATGAGCTTGTGTCATGCCTGCGAAATTGCTGCTTTTCGAGTGTATTATGGAATTTTCAAATGTATAACTCTGACATTTTTGGCATTATTTATAAGTGAGTCACGACCAGTTAAAATTTCTTAATTTATTTTCTGTGTTAATTCTGTAAAAGGGGCTCTATGTTCTGGTGATAGAATTCTCCAATTTAAGAAAAGAAGGCTGCGTTCGAGATTAGAGAGTTTCTATATAGAATCGAGATTTTATTCCAGTTCTGGCCCTGTTCAGCGTGGCATGTGCTTAATCTGTTGCGTGGAAAAGGCCTTCTCATTAGTGTTATACAGTTAAGAGAAAAGAGCTTCCTTTCAGAAATTCAAAATTACGAGTTCCTAACCCAATAGTCCTCTTATAGCCTCTAACTAGAGTGTTAGTGCAAAAAATAGCAGTTAAATTCAATATTATTAAAATACCATTGAGTTAAAAAGTATTTCATTTTATTTTCAGCAATAATCAAAATATGTATAATATTGCAATTAGAAAATGTCTCATCTTCGAAGAAATTTTTATTTAAATTTCCACTTAGAAATTTCTGATTGGAAGTTATTGAAAAACAGGGATTTTCTGACTGACGTGGCTTATGATAAAATTTTGTATATTTATTGAAATCAAATAAAATCTTTTGACAATTATCATTTGTTTTGCTAACTTGATTAGATATACTGCTTATCCCCGTATAATATTGTACTGTTAGAGAATGGGGAGAAAGTTCTCGTACGAAACGGCATTTTAGAAGAGGACTTTTCTCTAACATGGATGGAGGATTACGGAAATCTCGGGAAACAAGGAATACCATCTGGGATTTTAAGTTAAAAATATGCCATTGAAAATTAGTGAAATCCTCTAGTAACTTGTAACATAATAAGACAATTTAAGAGTTAAAGATATATCTTTGTAAAATTCTTTTATATCTAAAAATCACTTACCGGGACACTGGATAGCAAAAAGTAAAGTTTGAATTATTTCAAATGTTTATGTTAAGTGTGTAAAGCATTTAAAGTAGAGAAATCAAGATTTTAAAGTTCTACTAAAATTGAATCCCCCAGTCTTCCGAAATTGGCATTTGGGTGGAATCTACGCCACCCAAATGTCAAAATAATTTACAGTAAGTACAGAATAGAAGTCAAGATAAGCTGAAGAAAGTTTGAAGAGGCTGAAAAATTGTTATCAAGTAAAGAAAGTTCTCGACCAATGATGCTTGATGTTGAACCTTAACATGACTCGATGCACATGTATTGTTATTTCATACTTGCGCTGGAAATTGCTTTCCTAATGATATTTTTCTAAATTATTAAAAAAATATAAGAGTATGTTTGTGTTTAACACATTAGCCGCCACGACTCATATCTGAGATTCGAACAATCTATCTAAACAGATGATCCCTTCTCTGTTATATCTTAACCACAGTAGAGGAGGGGTCACCTGATTAGACAGTGGGAATCAATCGTATTTGATCGCCGTATGAATCGTATTTGATTCAAATGGCGATCAACGTGTTAAATTTCGGAATCGAAGTCCATTTTTACTTTCTCGTATACGAAGTATACAAAGAGAAAGTATTGTAATCGTCAAAAAATTCGAACTCAAGATTTTAACGAATCTCCACGTTTTAAACCTCCCTGAGTCCGAAAAACACAATTTTAGAATTATGTCTGTCTGTGAACACGATAACTCGAAACTATTAGAGATACAAGGATGAAATTTGGTATGTGAACTTGACACATAATTTGTAGGTTTCTATCAAATTTTGGACAAAATCCGTCCAGGGGAAGTCTGTCTGTCAGTCCGCGGTCATGTGAACACTATAACTCAAAAATTTGAATAGCTAGATGGAATAAAATTTAGTACACAGTTTTATCATCATGAATGTAGGTCCGTATAAAATGTTTGGCCAAATCCGTCAAAGGGTTGGCTGTCTGTCGGTCTGTATAATCGCATACTTGTAAAAATTATATCTCCTTAACCCTTTGGCTTAGATAAATAAAAATTGGTATGACGTTTGCTAATATTAATTATAGATCTGTGCTCAAATTTCGTTTCAATCCAATCAAAAAAAGATGTTCAAATTGCATATTTGGTTCCAAATGCACATTGCGACTGTGTGTTAGCGACCGTTTCGCTTATTTTACTCAAGTTAGTATAGTTGGCTTTTCACCTTGGCGGTCTACGAAGTATTGTAGCTTCGGATGCGCTTCGGAAATTATGGCAACCCCCTGAACCCGAAACTTCGTTCTGACATTCTCCAGATGGAAGGTATGGTGAAATCTTGCATGATATTTGTAGTAAGATTTCGATCTCAAAAACTTTAAATTAAAGTTGTGGTACCTCAGCGCGCGTAAAAATTGAGAACTTACGCAATTTTTTTAATTGTTATCATTTTCCTTTTACACATAATCATAACCAGCGGGAGTGGTCTCCCCTAAACTTTCTCGTATAATTTCTAAGTGGAGATTCGTAGTGGAGATACTTTCTCTCGTATACTTCGTATACGAGAAAGTGAGACAAAAAAAAACAAACAAACCTGAAATCAAATATCTGTTGCCACGTTTCAAAAAAATATTACTTTGAAGCAGGCGCGATAAAATAGGCAATGCAATGAATACTAAAGCGAAAATTCTGCTTTGGAATTGAATTCCCAAGAAAACAATTTATACTACCACAACCGTAACAATTGCAAAAGCGCGTGAATAAAAGATTTGCTGAAATAATGAGATCGGTTTGATTTACACCAATAAAAAAAATTGTTAAC
>BGPR01038350.1:0-14746 GCA_013235015.1 Araneus ventricosus | reverse complement strand
GGGAAAATTCGCAGACTGTCGATTTTCAGACTGTGTGATGGTTGACGGAAATTTTCTCTTTACTTCCCTTGCTTGAGAAAATTAGCAGACTGTCGATTTTCAGACTGTGTGATAAAAAAATGTACAGAAGACAAAGCTATTCCTTCCATCGAGGAAGATACTTTACAGACCGCGTGCAACATCAAGGGATAACTCTGCACAGCCTGGCTGATTATGTTCGATTCAGTTTCATTGTTCAGAAGTCTCTGACACCTTTAGATTTGAAACTATGCGAGCGTTACTTTAACACACATAATTTCACATTGACCTATCATCTTTCTATGGTGGGTGGTGTGAGTGAACATATAAGCACAGAAGAAAAATGTCGGAAGGTTCTCGCGACGGATCGAAGTCTTCTTTACCGTCTGCATCTGGATTTGCCGAAAGGAAGAGAATGTAGTTTGTATGATCGTCCAAAGTTTGGTGATTTAGTTGTTGATCCTTCCATCCCTCACATTGGCAGCATATTCACTCCTCCTGACCGTCTGCTTCCGCTGTTGTGTGATTACATTGTAAAAGCTTTACGACTCACTGGTAAAGAGTTACGAATTTTGGAGTGGTTAGTAAGGTTCGATGAATGCTCTGAAATACCTTCGAAAATCAGGGATATCCTCATTGAATTTTTGTCTTCCAAAAAGATACACTCTCCGATTGTGAAGGGTTTCTTTAACAAGTTTAATTTAAGAGAATGGATGGTCGAAAGTGAAGAGCCTGAAATCTTGGAATATCTACTTTATGAAGCACGTCATAAAGGAATAATCTTGGAAGACGGACGAAATTATGGATTAACGGATTGTTGTATTATTCGCAATGTTTACTTAAATATTGGTCCTACATTAAAGTACAACTATGCTGCTACATACTCTATGGATATTTGCGCGTATTATTTAGGTTCAATTACTTTCTTCAGGTAAGTGCATAGATTTTTATCAAAATTTTCTCTTTTTCACATGTTTTATTTAACTTGATTTGTTTCATGTTTATAAAGATGGAATTTTGTAATCGATTTTTTGCTCACTTTCTGATATACTGGAGTGCTGAAATTTTGTACAATTGTATATTCCCGATTAAAATACAATATTTCCAAAACTTAATTATATTTTAGTCGATTAATTTTAATTAAAAATTTATTTCATATAAGAAGCACCATCTAGTAGTGTATTTGAGAAAAATTGAATATAAGGTTCCATAATTAGTTATAATAATGAATTAAGTAATATATTAGCACTCTAAATTTAAAAAAAGTAATAAAAATGAATACGTTTTTAAAACTCGCTTTTATTTATATACTGAAAAATAGAAATTAATAATTTTAATAAAAAAATATGAATGTCAAAAACAAAATAGCAAAAGCTCGTTTCGCTGGAGACATGTAATTCTTTTAGTTTCCGTTTAGTTTTTAATTAATAGTTGTGAAGACTGATGCCCTATAAATATGGTTTAATTTGCTTGATAAAACATGTTTATTGAAGCTTTCAGTAATAAAATTAGACCGTTTAGCAAGTTATCCATTAAAATCAAATTTCCAATTCAGACGACTTTCGTAAGCCTATAAGAACAGGCCCTCGCAGAATTTTAAACAACTCTCAGCAGCTGTCAGAGATCCCGAATCAATAGTTTAAATTTTAAATTTGATTATCATTCCGTTTAAAAATAGTCAATTTAACTACCATAAAAAATATTTACAAATAAGAGACCTAAAAGAAGAGTTGGACTAGTTCAGTCGGTAACACGCTAATTTGAAGGTATTTGGTTCTGTCCAATAGTGTCTTTTTTCCCTCCTCGCAGCTGCACATGATTAATATGCTTACGAAATTTAATTTTGGCTAATCCATTTTAAAAGTTATGTCCGCAAAATACAATAATTTATTCGATTTTGTTTTTTTTCCAAACCTAGTTGATTCTGAAACATTTTCAAAACAACTCCTATTCCCTCTTCCTCTCCCATACTTGCAAATTTTCTAAATTAAAAAAGATCATAAATATTTGTTTCAAGAGTCTTTCAGTTAGAGAAGAAAAACTGAATTGAGCAGAATGTAACCTACTTATAAATAACGCTTTGATTGAAGGTACTATACCTATATACAAACAACAAAATCCAAAAATAAGCAGCATTTCCATACCACAATTTTTAACAATGGATTAGAAACAATAATGAAACATTTGTAAAAACAATGGGGGCAGTTTGAAACTTAGCAAAACAACGAAAAATATCGTTAAGAATTAAATTTAAAATCTTTTTAAAAATTATTAAAATTAGGGCAAAAATTCACGGTGGCTTAATTATTTATTTTTAAAATGCAATGCAAATTGTATTCTATCCGCAGGTACAGGACCTGTTGTGACTAATCCCACTTTATCTAGCAAGTTCTCCCAGGTGTCACCCTCCCAAATACTGACCACGTCCGACGCTGCTTAAATGGGGTGATCCGACGAGTTAAATAACGCTTTACCAGTAGATACTGTACTTTCTAATGTCTCTTTATTCATTGGTACTGTACCTGCATATGATGTTTAATCCGTAAGTACTGTACCTGCAAATAACGCAATCTTGAAATATACCTACAGTTAGTCTATTTTCATATATTTTTTTATTTTGTATATATTTTTGTGCATATTCCTTGTTTTAATCTATCTTTACGATCGGTATTTTTTGAATGGATAATGGGTTTTTTTAACATTAACACGTTTGCTGTAACACAGGAAGAAACATCCTTTTCAATATCATTAGTATATTCGCCCTTCTGACGAATGATATACCTTTTCTTTTTTCGTTCTCGTTTTTAGTTTTGTGTGTTTATTGTCACATATATATAAATAGAGGGTGTCCCAAAAACTGGAACAAGCGTGTATTTCCTTAAATATTGCATCTAGGCATTTACTACAAATTACAAAGGCTCATTAAATAAGGTGGGAAATTGCATGAAAACAATTCGTCTTCTCTGGAGGTATTTAATAAAAAGTTTAAAAAATTAAATTTTTATGCGGTCCCAATAGTGTAAAAGTATCAATTAGTGAAATGTCCATCTTACACTCATCTATGAGTACACCAAGTTTCACGCTTCTATCTGCAAAATTTACCGAGTATGTTTATTTCTGAATTTAGAGGTGTTAATCATAAATTTAAATGGAGACATTTATTGTAGAAATGTAAATTTATTTAATACAGATAAACTACAAAATGCAAATATTTGTCTAGTAGTACATCATCCAATCTTCACGACATGTAGTAAAAAAAAACCCTTGCTATCATGTATACTGTTGCACAGTTTCATTGATCGATATTTGTAAATTGCGTTTTTATAAATAAGGGTAGGGAAACGTGATATAGGGAAAAAGGAAACAAACCAATACCGAACAAGAATATTAAATTATTCGTTCTCAGGTGGTGTGCGTGATATTAAAATTCAAGAGTTTTTAAAATAATTTCAATGTGTTATCAGTGCAGCCCAATGGATGAGCCGCTACTGCCTTCAGGTATTTTCGCTTTTATCCTTTTTTGCTTAATTTTCCACTCTGAGAGTTCGATGATCAATGAAAATTGAAAAGAAATAAAAAGAGAAAAGCAGAAAGAAAACGAATCAACAAGTAAGACAGACAAAGTATGAGGCTGCACACCGTAAAGTTTTAGAAAGTACCGAAATCCTCTTTCTGCGCACAACTAAATGATATGATGTGCGAAGGCGAAAAGAAGCAATTTGTTTGTTTGAACTTAGCCAGAGCTGGAGTTCGGCAACTCCTGTTTGGCGCCCGGCCAACTAATGCTAAATTTTTTTTCACTCTCAAACAAGCTTTCGCTTCGTGATTTCTTTATCTTCCATTTCTTTCATTTTCTATTTTGGGGGCTTCCGTTTTATTTTCATATTGACTTGACAGAAACATACCTGGTTAATGCGTTTCCCATTTTTTTTTGGTTGAAGTCACTCATCGGCAATTTTATAAAATGCAATAGATAGTTACAGTTAGATAGTTACAATTTAGATAATTACTAATTTGGGCTATTTAAAGGTCAAACCACTTTTTTAAAAAATTGTATTTCTATCGTATTTTCTTGAAAAATATTCTTGTTATTAATTCTCGTTTCTGAACAGACGAGCCGCCGCCACTGCATAAAGTATCTCGTAGTGGATAGTTGTCGAAAGTTTACAATTTAAACAATTTTTGAAAAATACTTTATTTAATGTATTATGTGATTATTTTTTCAATTTAATAAGAGTTAATAATTACATTATTATGTTCTGATTCCGTCTTTTCGATAACATATATATACTATTCATGGTTTGTACATCAAAAGACTGGATCAGTCAGCAGACAGATGGATAAAAAAGTGGTCGAAGTCAATAAATTTGCCTTGTAATATCTCTTTAAGTTTTGCATATAGAAGCGTGAAACTTAGTGTGCTCATAGATGAGTGTGAGAGAAACATTTTACTAAATTACATTTTTACACCATGGAGAACGCACAAAAATTTAATTTTTTAAAACTTTTTTATTAAAAACCTCCTTAGAAGCCAAAAGGATTCCAACAATTTCTTACTTCATTTAATGAAACTTTGCAATTGAAAGTATATGTCTAGGAGCAATATTTAAGGAAATAATCGCTTGTTCCTCTTTTTTCGGACACCCTGTATATATATGTAACAATACTTTTAGTTGGATAAGTGTTGAGGCCTCTTGAAAGAAGGTGGCAGACGTTTCAATCCATAACCTAGTTTGTTTAAATTTTGACGTATTTTGATTATTTAAGTTATTGTATGAACGTGAAATAAATCCAATCCACATGACGCAGCTCATAGGCGACGCGTGTGGTAATTTGGTCCACAGTAATTCCTTGAAAGGGAAATTATCACCCTCTCTGTCCGATGGGGTCAGTTTTCATAAAACATAAAGGAGTGAGGTCCAAAGTATCGGTAAACTCGCCGCTTTAAAATGTTATTATTCTGAATGTTGGGTTTGTGTGAAATTCGTGATCATTAATGCGTTTATGTCGAGTTCGTAATTTTCAAATAAAAAAATTGTCAAATCAAAAAGGACTCTTCATTTGAACACGAGAAAGGAACACTCAAAAATTAATTGGACCTTGGGCTTAACGCCACAACGCGTAAGAGAAAAGTGACGAGGGAGACGCATCGCCTCTACCTGCGAGCTCCAAAGCAGAAACCAGCGGGAGTGGTCTCCCCTAAACTTTCTCGTATACTCCTAACACATGTAGAGAAAACTAGAATAATAAAAGACGTCAAATAAACTTCCGTCGCAAGTAAACCAAAGTTGGAACCACGCGTGGTTTGAAGGATCAAAACAAATTCAAATCCTCTGCTCATTCTTTTGCGCAACAGGACCTGGCGAGACTCCCTAAATGTTTGCTTCCTTACAAAATCACTCCAGAATTTGTTTTTGGCAAACTGCCAAGTTTCGGAGCGTCCCTTCCTTGCACAGGCATTGCCACTAGTAGGCATGCGCAGGGAGTTAGTTTCAAAACTGAGCAAGTATGCGATTATACAGACCGACAGACAGTCAACCCTTTGACGGATTTGGCCCAAAATTTTATACGGACCTACATTCATGACGATAAAACTGTGAATTAAATTTTATCCATCTGGCTTTTCAAGTTTTTGAGTTATAGCGTTCGCATGACCCCGAACATACAGACAGACAGACTTCCCGTAGACGGATTTTGTCCAAAATTTGATAGAAACCTACAAATTATGTTTCAAGACCACATACCAAATTTCATCCCCGTAGCTCTAATAGTTTTCGAGTTATCGTGTTCACAGACACACACACAGACAGACATAATTCCAAAATTGTGTTTTTCGGAATCAGGGAGGTCTAAAACGTGGAGATTCGTCAAAATCTCGAGTTCGAATTTTTTGACGATTACAATACTTTCTCTTTGTATACTTCGTATACGAGAAAGTAAAAAGGCAGATGGCGACGCGTTTGAACTTTAAATAGTGTCGAGATGGTGAATTGCCCTGATCGGGGGTCGTTTTAATCTTATAATTTAAGTAGAAATAATGTGCTTATAACTTTAAAAATTCCCGTCGGCAAGCCGGAAGGCAAAGGTAAATTCGTTTAGTTCGGAGATATAAGGAAAATAATATTTCCCCCTCTATTTTCATAAGGATTAGAACTGCAAGAATGAAAGAGGTTAGAAGAGACTGCCAATGACGAGAGTTTTCAAACAAGGGGTAACATGCATAGGTTTAAAGATACATGTAAGCTGGGGGGGGGGAGGGGGAGAGAAGGGAGAGAAAATACACTTTTCAGCTCATAACTTCTAAGCAATTGCAACTATCAAAAAAAGTTTAAATGAAAAAATTGTTTGTTATTATTATAAGGTGATAATTCGCCTAATTTGAATTTTCTTTTTATTTTCAATTGTAAAGGAATTATGAGGAAATGAATATTTCAACCCCCATCATTTCCATCACCTTTGAGCTGGATAGCCCATCTACAAACTCGGCCGAGATTTCCACGATTGTTACAACATATCCCACGACGGTTTAAATGAAATAAAAATTACTCCAATTATCGTGCTCACAAGGTAACATGGCAAAAAGTGTTATACATATACAGTGGAACCCCGATTTTACGTTGTCTGTTTCGTACGTTATCCCGCTTCCTACGTCATTTTCTGCTGGTCCGTGAAAATTGCCTATATCGATAATGTTAAAATATCCCGGGTTTTACGTTATTCATTTTCAGAAAATCCTGCTTAATACGTTTTTCTCAAGACAGATCAAAATAATTTTTTCTCTACAAGGCTCACACAAACTTTTTTCGAGTTCTTTCTTTCAAGAAAAACTTGTTTCTTAGCTGTTTGAAGCCGTTCTCTGTCTGTCTCAATATGTCTGCCATAACTCAAAAACGCAACAAGCTAGAGGATGAAGTTTAGCATGTCGGTATAGCACTTAAGTTGTAGATCTGTTTAAAATTTTGAACAAAATTACTCAAAGGGTTTAATGTCTACTCGTGGTCTATTCGATCTGCCTATTCGTGGGTTTGCGAATACTTCAACTCAAAAACGCAACAAGCTAGATGCATGAATTTTAGTATGGGTAGAAGAAGAATTTTAGTATTTTTACGTCATAATTGCGGATCTACATCAAATTAGGGTTTCATCAGGGAGAAAGGACGACATTCAAAATGATTGCTCTGTTGTCTTCACTTTACTAAGAAACAACAAACGTGGCATATTGTATTCGTATACGAAGGGAGAACACTCCTGCTGATTTTCTTCAACTCGAAACCCTTACATTATTAAAAACTTTATAAAAAAATACCGTGCGTCTGAGAATTATTAGACACATTACAAAATTATACAAAATAAAAACTAGAACATATCGAAACAAATTTCTTTACTAACATCTTATAGAATTAGAAAAGATAATACAGTAGAGTCTCAATAATTCGAGTCTCGATTGTTTGAGTTTTTCATAAATCCGAGTTAGTGAAAAAATCAGTTTAGCTCCCAAATAATGACCAACACATATACAACAAGTGAAAGAATTACTGCATCTGGTTTTCATTGTTGTTCGACGGGTCATATGTCCACTGTGCACCCCGAAGCCACCTGCAGAAATGCCCCCTCCCAAAGAAAACGGGATATATACGAGATCGATATATAGGAGCAATGTGTTTAAACAAAAAACAATTGACAATTATGTTAAGATATAATTAACCCGTTGCTATCAGCAGTAATGTAATAATATGTAAGTACATTTTTCATTTAAATATACTATACTGAAATTTAAAAATTGCTTTTATTTATTTTATGATTTCGATAGTTCGAGGTAGGCCCGGTCCCGTCCACCTCGGATTATCGAGACTCTATTGTAAATATCGATGCGAGATCCCTTGGTTGCGTGTTGTATGTCCAAGCGATACTCGATTTCACGCCTGAGTTTGCAAGCATCTGAGAAGCTATCGAAAGAATAGCAGCTGCGATATGGTGCTTCAGTTCTTGCATATTAGCGTAAGGCATCTGATAGTACAATTTTTCACAAGATCCCACATGTTAAAAATCCAAGGGACCGAATTCCTGAGTTTGGATGGCACGATTAAATTTTTGAACTGATTGAATTCTTCTCATAGAATACACATCAGAACAAACCTAGCTCCAACATGTCAGATTCTGGGAACAAACAATGATGAGAAACAAAACTTTAGAAGCCGTGTTAGTAATACGAAACATCGGGACAACGCTACTTTTCCTAGTTATTTTCCTTCAAACTTTTCTAATATGTCCTATAATTCTTGGACACCCTGTATTGTTGACCAAAATTGTTTCATCCTCAAAACAGCCGGAACAACAACAAATTTTCACGATCAAATGGCAATTACAGAATGCTATCAAAAATGACTTCCATCTTAATTACATAAGAACATCAAAATCTAAGTTAGGGAAGGTCGGTAATTATTACGAATAAATAATAGAAATATTTTTGAGACAAATACAGGGGACGCTAAAGCGTGGAGCCAAAATGGGCAAACGACTACTGGTCCAAACCTAATGATTTTGGCTTCCAAAAGTATTTATTTATTTTGTCATTCTGATCAAATAATTTATTATTCAAGGGTCATAAAATAGAGTAAACAATTCTAAAATATTTATATCATAATTTGATTCGAATTAATGTGCGTAAAAAATATGCAGGTTACGGACAATTTATTTGCTTTGTTTATTTTGAGTACACAAAACTTCCGTGCCGAAGATACGCTTCCGGTTTCCCTTCGACGAAGCATTATACCAGAAATCAGCACGGAAGTTCAGCATTACCTCGAATAAACAAACAGAAAACTCGTCCATACCTCGGGAAGATTTTTAACGGCAATACGAAGTTCAAGATCGAGTGCATTTTTTCATATTCTTACTTGAAATTAAATTTGGTAAAGGCCTTTCAGCAATCGAGCTATCACCTGACAGGGAAAAAATGAATTCTATTCCATTTCGCTACATGTATCGATAGATAATTATAAGTTAATTGTTGAATGGAAATTATTTTGATGAATTATGCATTTAAAAAGTCCTTTATTTGAAATTATGTTGTAAATTTCTTGTTTGTAAGTTTCTAGAAATGTCTTACGGCTGTATTAATTTACTTCTCTTCCCCACAGAGTTGGCACGATTGGATCAGTTATAAGGAAGGCCGAAACCTGGATGAGCCGAAGAAGGTATTATAAATTGTTGCAGTTCTTCAAGATATACTCCAGCTTCACTTGCAGCGGCTGTCGTGCATCTGAACGTGCAGATGCATCTGAAGCCGTGCGTCTGTTGTGGGAGAGTGTTTCTGATAGCTTCTTAACTTCGAACGAAATCATGACCGTTTTGGGAGAGAAACTCACTGCCAAGGAATTGACGGACATGTGCAACTTTTACTCCACCGCTGTTGGCGAATCCCATTCATTTCTTGATCCGAGATCCCTCAAGCATCTGTGCAGAACAGCCATAAGAGCTTTCCTGTGGGCATACAAGTTATGGCTTCCCGACGGTATCAGACGAACGGGCCTACCAGAGAAACTTCAGTCCTACCTCAATCTTGAAAAGGTTCTTCAGAAACAATCTGGATCTTGATGGGATTCCAAAGAAAACAACTAACTGTGTTTTCTTTGGAAAACTTCATAGTGACGAAAGTTGCTAAGAATCAACTGAAAGATCGATTCTTCAAGGTTTTAGTTGCGAGATGTAGATTAATGAAAGGTAAAAAGCTCTTACTTAGAGGTATGTAAAGTAATCTCTCAGAAGCAGGGGCGAATCCATGGTGGCTATCGGGCTACGGGCCCCCCCCCCGAGTAGCCAAGTCAGAATTCTTAATTTTATTTAACATCAATACAACTGTTTTTTTCTTTATTTCCCTCTTTAAAAAAATAATAACTTTTCAACTTTACTTTCTGGCTTGACAGGCTCGAAATTTTTCCTACTTTTGTAGTCATTCCACTTGTACTTGTAGCTTTGACGCGGTAGAAGACATTATTTAGCTAGTTATTTCATTGTAATTTTTATTAGATTATCGAAAGTATTGTATTGTTTTTTCATGATTCTTATTGTCAGGTGAGTAAAGTCTGTAAAGTTAAAGAGTTTTGGTTTACTTTAGCCTTGAGGTTTGACATTCGTCACGACGATACAAAGTTTTTATGACCTCAGCCCCCCAGACCCGAATCCTAGATTCGCCACTGCTCAGAAGTACTTTTTATCGCACTGATTGTTTCGTCACTGAAGTATAGTAAATTTTATTTTATGAATGATGTAGATTCATAAAACATTTTTATGCTCCTCAATTTTTCAGCTGAATATTCTGTTTCAAGAAAATTAACAGAAAGAGATGAGTATATTTCAGGTATGAGCAACACCTACCATAAAAACAATTAATTAAATGTTTTAACAAATTAGTGAAAATGAAGCTGAAATTTTGATATATTACTCAAAAAAAATAATTGAGTTGTTGCCATCTTTAGATGTGAAAGCGATGGCAAACATTCCAGTCGTGTCTTAAATTGTTTTCTGTTAGCTTTTCACAAATTTTAAATTCTGCATATTTAATTACTTCTAACAATTTTTTTTGAAGACATTACAAGACTCTTTCATACACTACTTTGCCTCTGAATTTGTTACAGCACGGAAGCCTACTTATGCTAGATATATCCATCATGAATTAAAGGAGCAGATGCTTAATGTTCACGCTGATCATTTTGTTACTTAAATGTATTTTAGTCATGGGGTTTTGTATTCTGATTTCTAAAATATTCTTAACTGTAGTTAATATCTTCTGTGGCTGTGCACTCGTAAATTAGGTTGAAATGAATGTTTGGTTCATAGTCACATTTAAAGAATTTCTCCCTTTTTATATATTTACTAAACAAAGCCACTTGAATTTCAGTGAAAAAGTATTGCTCATTTTTTGAGTTTTAAGTTGAAAATTCTATTCGTTTAGTATTTGAATCAACTACAAATTTCTATTCCTTTTGTTATCTAAGTAGGTAACTTCTTTTACTTGAGAATGCATACTTTGGAATGCCATCTAATCCTTTATGGACCCTGAGTTTCAATGGACCTCATGCATGTGACGTCACATCCTCCGACACGTGACCTGCCGGAGGCAGCCATTGGTCAGTCGTAAACAGCTGACTCAGAACTGCTTTTATTTCTAAGTCGCTTATAAGCCGATCGTTTTGTTTATTCCTCCACAGCTGTTTTTCTATACTCTCGAACCCAAACGGTGCATAAGGTCCATTAAACAATCAAATGACTAGAAAGTGCTTGATAGCTTATAAAAACAAAATATAAATATTGCCTCTTCTAATGTAATTTTTTTGCATTTGACTTCCTTAATGTCGACAAATTCACTTCTTGTATCCCTTTATCGTACTGCGCATCATTTTGTAATTTATTCGCATTCTTTTTCCTAGAATTTTGTTCAAATTGTTCTATTTGTGTCCCATTTCATGTGTTGCTCTTGCATTTGTTTTCATGTTTCTCATCTTGATTTTTTTATGTGTGTTATTATGGTGTGCTCTGCTTGTCATGTTTGTAACCCTTCTTTTCTGCGTGTTTATGGTGTAATTTGATGTGTTTGCCACTCTTTGTAAGCTGGTTTTTACATATTGCAAATAAAGTCAGTATGTTCTATGTTATATATTATTATTTTTATTTCATTCCTCTACATTTCTACCAGAGTTTTGCTTGAATTGTTGGATTTGTCTCCGGATTTAAGGTTGTGTCTTAAGGCTCTTGGTTTGTATCATATTCATGCTCTTGTTTCTTTCGTGTATGTTGATTCATTATAACATGTTAATTTTCCCCCTTAATAAGTGGTCTTCGGCCTGTAACAAATAATTTTTCTGAAATTTTAAAGTTCGTTTTATATACATTCGTGCTACATGCTGTGTTAATTGTTGTATATGTGTCCCAATTCATGTGTTGTTTATGAGCTTGTGTCATGCCTGCGAAATTGCTGCTTTTCGAGTGTATTATGGAATTTTCAAATGTATAACTCTGACATTTTTGGCATTATTTATAAGTGAGTCACGACCAGTTAAAATTTCTTAATTTATTTTCTGTGTTAATTCTGTAAAAGGGGCTCTATGTTCTGGTGATAGAATTCTCCAATTTAAGAAAAGAAGGCTGCGTTCGAGATTAGAGAGTTTCTATATAGAATCGAGATTTTATTCCAGTTCTGGCCCTGTTCAGCGTGGCATGTGCTTAATCTGTTGCGTGGAAAAGGCCTTCTCATTAGTGTTATACAGTTAAGAGAAAAGAGCTTCCTTTCAGAAATTCAAAATTACGAGTTCCTAACCCAATAGTCCTCTTATAGCCTCTAACTAGAGTGTTAGTGCAAAAAATAGCAGTTAAATTCAATATTATTAAAATACCATTGAGTTAAAAAGTATTTCATTTTATTTTCAGCAATAATCAAAATATGTATAATATTGCAATTAGAAAATGTCTCATCTTCGAAGAAATTTTTATTTAAATTTCCACTTAGAAATTTCTGATTGGAAGTTATTGAAAAACAGGGATTTTCTGACTGACGTGGCTTATGATAAAATTTTGTATATTTATTGAAATCAAATAAAATCTTTTGACAATTATCATTTGTTTTGCTAACTTGATTAGATATACTGCTTATCCCCGTATAATATTGTACTGTTAGAGAATGGGGAGAAAGTTCTCGTACGAAACGGCATTTTAGAAGAGGACTTTTCTCTAACATGGATGGAGGATTACGGAAATCTCGGGAAACAAGGAATACCATCTGGGATTTTAAGTTAAAAATATGCCATTGAAAATTAGTGAAATCCTCTAGTAACTTGTAACATAATAAGACAATTTAAGAGTTAAAGATATATCTTTGTAAAATTCTTTTATATCTAAAAATCACTTACCGGGACACTGGATAGCAAAAAGTAAAGTTTGAATTATTTCAAATGTTTATGTTAAGTGTGTAAAGCATTTAAAGTAGAGAAATCAAGATTTTAAAGTTCTACTAAAATTGAATCCCCCAGTCTTCCGAAATTGGCATTTGGGTGGAATCTACGCCACCCAAATGTCAAAATAATTTACAGTAAGTACAGAATAGAAGTCAAGATAAGCTGAAGAAAGTTTGAAGAGGCTGAAAAATTGTTATCAAGTAAAGAAAGTTCTCGACCAATGATGCTTGATGTTGAACCTTAACATGACTCGATGCACATGTATTGTTATTTCATACTTGCGCTGGAAATTGCTTTCCTAATGATATTTTTCTAAATTATTAAAAAAATATAAGAGTATGTTTGTGTTTAACACATTAGCCGCCACGACTCATATCTGAGATTCGAACAATCTATCTAAACAGATGATCCCTTCTCTGTTATATCTTAACCACAGTAGAGGAGGGGTCACCTGATTAGACAGTGGGAATCAATCGTATTTGATCGCCGTATGAATCGTATTTGATTCAAATGGCGATCAACGTGTTAAATTTCGGAATCGAAGTCCATTTTTACTTTCTCGTATACGAAGTATACAAAGAGAAAGTATTGTAATCGTCAAAAAATTCGAACTCAAGATTTTAACGAATCTCCACGTTTTAAACCTCCCTGAGTCCGAAAAACACAATTTTAGAATTATGTCTGTCTGTGAACACGATAACTCGAAACTATTAGAGATACAAGGATGAAATTTGGTATGTGAACTTGACACATAATTTGTAGGTTTCTATCAAATTTTGGACAAAATCCGTCCAGGGGAAGTCTGTCTGTCAGTCCGCGGTCATGTGAACACTATAACTCAAAAATTTGAATAGCTAGATGGAATAAAATTTAGTACACAGTTTTATCATCATGAATGTAGGTCCGTATAAAATGTTTGGCCAAATCCGTCAAAGGGTTGGCTGTCTGTCGGTCTGTATAATCGCATACTTGTAAAAATTATATCTCCTTAACCCTTTGGCTTAGATAAATAAAAATTGGTATGACGTTTGCTAATATTAATTATAGATCTGTGCTCAAATTTCGTTTCAATCCAATCAAAAAAAGATGTTCAAATTGCATATTTGGTTCCAAATGCACATTGCGACTGTGTGTTAGCGACCGTTTCGCTTATTTTACTCAAGTTAGTATAGTTGGCTTTTCACCTTGGCGGTCTACGAAGTATTGTAGCTTCGGATGCGCTTCGGAAATTATGGCAACCCCCTGAACCCGAAACTTCGTTCTGACATTCTCCAGATGGAAGGTATGGTGAAATCTTGCATGATATTTGTAGTAAGATTTCGATCTCAAAAACTTTAAATTAAAGTTGTGGTACCTCAGCGCGCGTAAAAATTGAGAACTTACGCAATTTTTTTAATTGTTATCATTTTCCTTTTACACATAATCATAACCAGCGGGAGTGGTCTCCCCTAAACTTTCTCGTATAATTTCTAAGTGGAGATTCGTAGTGGAGATACTTTCTCTCGTATACTTCGTATACGAGAAAGTGAGACAAAAAAAAACAAACAAACCTGAAATCAAATATCTGTTGCCACGTTTCAAAAAAATATTACTTTGAAGCAGGCGCGATAAAATAGGCAATGCAATGAATACTAAAGCGAAAATTCTGCTTTGGAATTGAATTCCCAAGAAAACAATTTATACTACCACAACCGTAACAATTGCAAAAGCGCGTGAATAAAAGATTTGCTGAAATAATGAGATCGGTTTGATTTACACCAATAAAAAAAATTGTTAAC
>BGPR01038349.1:0-14748 GCA_013235015.1 Araneus ventricosus | reverse complement strand
TAATAATAATAATAATAATAATAATAATAATAATAATAATAATAATAATAATAATAATAATAAATACTCTCGCTATTATTATATATAAAAGAAAACAAAGAAGTATAAAAATCCGATGCAGAAAGAGCTTGAAATCCGCGGAACAAAAAATTAAAAAAGTTTAAGCGTGTTCATTTTCGAAAAGAGAAGAAGCATTTTCCAAAATTTAAACAATTTCATCCAAAAAAATATCGTTCTTACCTCGCTTAAAGTATCTCTTTCGAGATTACTGCGACATCCGATGACCGGATTTCCTTCCGTCTTCTCCATACACCTTCTTGGATCATTTTCTAGTTGGAAGAGGGCCTTTCCGAACTCTGTTTGCAAGGAATCCATGGCTCCGTCCAAGTCTTTTCGATTTCGGATAAGAAAATTACGTTTCTTTTGGGTCAGGAGGTTGAAAATGTTCATCTGTTTGGGATGTACTGTGCCGTCAAAGACTTCGTACCGCATCGACACGAGTAATACGAACAGATGCATCCTGATCTCTGGAGAGAGTCAAGTAAACGACCGAGCTTTTTATAGCTGAACACGGCTCACGTGATATGTCGTCATAACGATTCGATCAAGATGTCCGACGTTGGATGAAGTGTCGAAAATCTTAGGTTGAGACCTTGCGATATGAAATGAGAAAAATTTCCAATTCATTCGTCGTGTTTATCGTACGAGTGCTTGTGCGACGGTTTAAAGGATGAATATCCATGTTTTCAAAAAAAAAAAATTCAGAAGGTTATCTTTAACTTGTAGCGATGAACAAAGTACCGTCTCCATCCGTTCAGTTTGTAGTGGTCGGAGGATATTCGTGAAATTTTTCGCTGATGGTCGAGATTTCACAGCCCGTTATCAAAACGATCGTTCTTTAAGATTTTAAAACTTTCGCGTAAACACTGATATGGTAAAGTGATGACGAAATGCCATCGTGCTTTTCAATTCCGTAACCCTGTACTGAAACATTAACAGTTCAATTTATTCTCGATTGCAGTTCGATGTCCCGTGTGAGTGGAACCGATGACGCTGGAAGGATTATTTTGCGCAACACGTTTGGACGGCTCACGGGTGTCGAGACTCTACCTCTTGCATGTTTTGGATGTGTGCCTGAAGGAAGTGAAGCACGACTTGCCGTCGTCGCAGGGCGTTCGGTGCAAACACAGCGTTCGCATCAAAGACGCGTTTCATTTGGTGAATAACATTCGGTACGTGAGAAAGTCACGTGATTATAACATTTATAGATGGATACTTCTCGTATCAAAAAAAAATCGCCTGTGAGCTCTTAGGCAACGAATGAATGATCGACCAGAATCGAAATGGACCTTCCAATTGATTTTTTTTATAGAGACGAAAAACAAAATTTTCTAACAAATCTATCGATACTCGCTGAACGGGACGCATTCGAATTCGTACCGAGAGTTTTGTATTTGTACGACGAAACGTATCGGAATACAATTCTCAAAGCTATGTAACGAAACGTATCAGAATACAATTCTCAAAGCTATGTAACGAAATACGATTCTCGAAGCTCGGGTATAAAAAACAAATATAAGAATTGAAACGCGATTCTCGAAGCTTGGGTCCTAACTAGACTTTGTCGTAGGAAAAAATGTAAGGAATATGTCATATATTAACCCCCCTCCCTGAACGAGCTGCACGATCCAACTCGAAGCTCAGGCATAAAAAAATAAATGAAGGAATTGAAACGTGATTCTCGAAGCTTGGGTCCTAACTTAACTTTGTCGTAGAACGAGTGTAAGGAATGTATCATAAGTTACCCCCTGAACGATTTTTAAAAAAAATTACCCAAGGAAAACGAAAGATTGAGTCTGACGTCGGTGAAAATAAAACATCTGCACGACCGTTTACAATACGGTTTGACACACGGGGCTACTTAAAAACAATATCCATTCAAAACATGATGCTATTTTCACATAGGACACAATGAGAATTTGTTCTAAAGATATCCATAATGATCGTTATGAAATAAGAAATACAAGAGACTGCTAAAACTTTGATACGTTGGACAGTAACATATCGAATCGTTTCCCCGAAACGACGTTAAATTATCAACGTTTCTTTACGAAATGTCATTCTCATGTTAAACAGAATATAAATGTTAAATGTTTCTCTAATGATTTTCGAATCAGAGACAACAACTAGACTAACGATAGGGACATAAAACGTAATTTATAAAAATTACCTTTGATACGACAAGAATGAAAGGATAGATGAAAACTATCGATTTTGGAATTCTTGGATTGAGTTTCAAACTTTCTGAAAGACGTTGAATTCTCGAATTAAAAAATATTTTTTTTTTTACAAACGACTCTGACAAGATCCATTTCGACATCTGATCATCGTTTTCAGAAATTCAAATCCCTTCAAAAAAATGACTTTTACGTTTAGAAATATTTAAGCACATCCTTCCAAAGAAAAGATATTTCGAACTCATCGCCGGGCAAAATGTTACAAATGACTCTTCACGATCTCGATTTTCGTGTCGGAATCGAAACAAAATACTAAATTTCCATTGGTGTTCAACTCTCCGACGAAAAGGGTTTGGTACGTCCCAAAGCTCATTTTATGTCGTAAATTCGAATTCTTAACTTTTGCTTAGCTAATTTAAGATCTTTTTATGAAGACGAAGCGATAATCCGTCTTTCATCATTCAGGTGAATACTTTCCGAATAGTATCGACGGAATCAAAAACCATGAAACAAAAAGTACTTTTTGTATATCTGCACACCATGTAGAAAACAAATGCAGATTCTTACTCAGATAAATAGTTTCTTTCATCTCTCGAAGCATTTTTTGTATCACTTTGTTACCGGGCAGTAAATGTGGCATCCATCATAATCTAGTTTTGCATATCAACACACCATGTAGAAAACAATTACAGATTCTTACTCAGATAAATAGTTTCTTTCATCTCTCGAAGCATTTTTTGTATCACTTTGTTACCGGGCAGTAACTGTGGTATCCATCATAATCTAGTTTTGCATATCAACACACCGTGTGTCTTGAAAAAAATCACAGATTCTTACTCAGACGAATATTTCTTTCATCTCTTGAAGCATTTTTTGTATCACTTAGAAAAAAATCACAGATTCTTACTCAGAAGCATTTTTTGTATCACTTAGAAAAAAATCACAGATTCTTACTCAGACAAATAATTTCCTTCATATCTCGAAACATTTTTGTATCACTTTGTTACCGGGCAGTAACTGTGATATCCATTATAATCTAATCATCGGAAACGGGACTTGGTCGTGTCTGCTACGGCACAGTTTGTGACGTTCGGATAAAAACCATCGTAATGACAAGCCGATACTGCATCAGCGAAAAAAATATGGCATGATGACAGAACTAGCACCAACATGCACTCGTCATTCGCGGTCTCTTTAGTGAGGAAACCTATTAGACGAAAATGTATTGTGTCTCGATGTTTTATAATCTGGAAATTGGGGGTATTATTTCTGTAAAATGATCACGTGATATAAGTTCAAACTACAGGGCCCTAAAAGACACAAGGGGAAATATTATTTCTGTAAAAGTATGACGTAACTATGACGTCACTATTACGTAATAAAAAAAAAAAAAAAAAAAAAAAAAAAAAAAAATTTTACGATACGTAATAGTGACGTCATAGTTTTACAGAAATTAATTTTACGTATCAAAGTTTGGAACCATTCAACCGGTGACATCACGTCATCATAATCATATGATTTCATTTTACGTATCAAAGTTTGGAGCTATTCAACCGGTGACATCACGTGATCCTATACAGCCATATATATGGCTGTATTTTTTTCTCGTTCATTCCGTGATCCATCGGAGCACGTGCCGAACATGTCGGCACGTATGCTCGGGTGTTTCAAAAAAATATTTTTTTTCCCGAACGACAAGTGCATATTGGTGCTAGTACTTTGACGGCCCGTAGCACTTCTTGTCAGTCAGGTCGTCCCCTGATTCTCAAACTCTTTCAAGATGCTTTGACTGTGTGCAATCTTTGGATGGTGTGAACTTTTTCTATGATGATTCATTATGAAAATGTATGTGCGAGAAAAAAAGAAACTTTCCATCAACGACCGACTAATTTTTTTCCCAATGAGATTTTGCATCTACTTTCTGTTTAAGCCGTTAATATTTTTATGTTATCCTGATGAATCCGTCAAGGGTGTTACAACCTTATTCTTTTTGTTGATTGAATATACGAAATGCAGTCTTGTATGGCCGAACAGCCGCTGGATTAACTTCTTTTCAACTATGACTCGTAGTGATGCCGATGCTGGTTTGCAAGCCCGGATCTCTTTCCCTTACGGTTTGTCGTTTTCCATGAAGAAACGTGTGGAAAAGGTCCTCAAAAAAAAGTGTTTGATGACGAAACAAAGGAAAAAAAACTTTCTCTCCAAAAGAATTCAGTCGTTGTATTTCTTGTTACTGCAATCGCTTTTCCATTTGGGTAGTCGTGAGAGAATTGTATGACGAAATGATATTTTCTAAAGCAAATATCCGATCTTTGTGTTCGGAAATTACACGCATATCTCGGCGTATCTTGTTGTGCAGTCGCTTATCGTCCCATAAAGTGTTTTATTTTCAAAAAATGACGTCGACCTCTCGACTTTTTGACTGACAATCTACCTTTGATACTTGTAATTCATTATATCCTGAAGATGAATACTTGCAATGTAATCCATTATATCCTGAAGATGAATACTTGCAATGTAATCCATTATATCCTGAAGATGAATACTTGCAATGTAATCCATTATATCCTGCAGGTGGCTATTTGAAATTCATTATATCCAGAATACTTATAATTCATTTTGTAGAAAAAAAAATATTTGGAAAACGTGTCTTTCTCAAAGCATGCAACTGCCGTTGTTGAAAATATTGATACATGTGAACGTTCGGCTTCTTTTTTTCCCTAAGACTTTCACATTGATTTCGAAGGTGCTTCGTAGCGGTTGGGACTTTTATGTCAGAATTTCCTTCTAGTTCGAGTTGTATTCGGAAAATCGAAATTCATCTTTGCGACATTTCGTTTACAGAAAATGTTTTTTTTTTGGCATTTTTAACTCACTTCTCAAAGAATTACAGATACCGTCGTCGTCGAGTTGTTTTTTTTATTGGAAGGTTTCTGATGATATGGACTTTGAAAATACTTCGAAAGAAGAAAAAGACGATCCATTCCTATTATTTCACTTATCGACTTTGAAAAAAATGCGACATGTCATAACTATGTATTGAAAGGGAATCTGTTTGTGTGTAAAAGAGACATTTCTTGATTGAAAGGGAGTTTTGGTAATGTGGAACGGAATTTTAAAATCATACATTGGCACCTTTTCAGACTCCAGGAATACACATGGAACGATGCATCCGGAAAGTATGTGAACGGAATTTAAAAATCATACATCGGCACCTCTTTCAGACTTCGGAATACATGGAACGATGCACCGGAAAGTATGTGAACGGAATTTAAAATCATACATTGGCACCTTTCAGACTCCAGGAATACATGGAACGATGCACCGGAAAGTATAAGAAGGATCCCGAACAGGCGGCCTACGCGTCGACTCTTGAACCTGGAACGATGCGCTCTTCTCATCGGCATCCGGACATCTGCCGACATTTTTTTCGGCATAGTATGACCGAAAAAAGATAAGAGTTCTTCAATGTATTTTCCTTTTTATGCATTCTGAAACTTTGAGAATTGGATTACGTTCTAATATTTGTTATATATACAAAAGAAAAAAGGAAATGAGATAATCGTAATTTCTATTCTTATATTTACTTTTATATCCGTTTTACAACCAAACTGGAGTTTAGAGAATCGTTTTGCTACTATCCTCCTATATTATGCTTTAGAACTTCCAATGATGCAGTTTTAACCGGATTTTTCATTATCGAAAGACAAAAATTTAGCTATTATTGAGCATCAATAATACGAGTTGATTTCATGACGACCGCAACTACCAATACATTGAGAAAGTGATGTGAAACAAATGTAGGTGAGTTCAAAATAAATTGAGAATCGCGTTGTAAGATTATCAGCTTGTTCTCCCGTTCGAGCATCAAGTCTTTCTCGACATGATAAAATAACAGGAAAAGAGCACCTTAAAAAAAACTTTCTTCTTTAGAAAGGACAACAGAATATCCTGGTTCGAGAATATTTAGATCAGGTCTTCTTTGAACGTAACATTTTTCTGTTAAGACACATTTTTTTTAAATTTAGGGTCTTTTTTTAGAAAATTGATATTTGAATATGCTTTAGTATGAGAAACGACGACAAATTATGCTGATGGATGTCGGATCTCTAATTATTTGTGGAAAATGTGATGAACATCTTTTCCATGAAAACATGCTAAAAAGAGTTTTTGTTAAAAAACTTAGTTGGAAACGAACATATTAGTAGAAAACTGTATTTGAATTATGTTTTTGTGAAAGTCGATGTCGGAATGATATTTTTGTAAAGTTTATGTCGAGAAAAACATGCATTGGAACTAATTTTGTATGAATAGCTTAAGTGGGCATAAAATTTTTTTAGAAAGCTTAGTCCACGGGAATGAACATCTTTTTGTAAAAAACAGTTGCTATTCGGTATAATATTTTTTTGTGAAACAGTTGTCTAGTTAGTAATATATTTTTTTGTAAAAAGCTTATATGCAGGAAAGATACAAATATGAAAGAATAATTATATTTTTTTGTGAAAGCTTATGTCGGGAAAGATGAAATATGAAAGAATAATCATATTTTTTTTGTGAAGCTGACGTCGGAAAGATGAAATATGAAAGAATAATCGTATTTTTTTGAAATATGAAAGAATAATCATATTTTTTTTGTATTATGTCAGGAAGATGAAGAATAATCATATTTTTTTGTAAAAGAAAGCTTATGTCGCGGGAAAGATGAAAATATAGAAGAATAATCATATATTTTTTGTGAAAGCTTATGTCGGGAAAGATAATATTTATTGTGTTTCGAGATAATTTCTGAATTTAAAATAGATTTATGTCTACAAAATGAGAATTCTTTTGTGAAATTTAAAAATATTATTTGGAATAATAAAAAATATATTTTCCAAAAAAGTGAGCATTTTTTTTCTTTTAGTACTTACTATCACAACTAATGGTACTCACTATTTTTCGTATAAATCTGCAATAAAGGTTATTTCAACACTTTTCCAAAAAAGTGAGCATTTTTTTTCTTTTAGTACTTACTATCACAACTAATGGCACTCACTATTTTTCAATATAAATCACAACTAAAAGGTTATTTCAACACTTTTCCAAAAAAGTGAGCATTTTTTTTCTTTTAGTACTTACTATCACAACTAATGGTACTCACTATTTTTCAATATAAATCACAACTAAAAGGTTATTTAAACACTCACTATTTTTTTCAATATAATATGAATTACAAGGAAAATATAGTGAGTTATTTAAACATTCACTAAAAGAGCAAACTTATTTAAAAACTCGCGAATATGCTAATATTTAAATGACCAGGAAAAAAAAACTAATAACACCCATAATTCAATTAAATTCACGTTTCAATTTTTTAAAGAGTTTGACATTTTTAAAAGAATTCGACAGACAATCGAAAAATAATACACAATTGATAAGATAGCTATTTTTATTGATGCAACAATGAGATTTTTTTTCTTACATCATTGAATCGTCTAAATCTGAGGGTACATCATGTTTGGTGTCATCTCCACAGATTTAAACACTATTTTTTTTTAGGAACGATCGTGTCTCTTCAAACGTGCCATGCGGTTTCAAATTTTTTTCATCTCGTTCGTCAGATCTTATTTCGAAGATCACGATGGACAACAAATGTCAATCTCACTATGCGTCGATAGACGCGCTGTTCCAGTGAATAATTTCGAGAAAGTTTGAAAGATCCGAACGAAAGGCGTCGAGTTCTTGCTGACTGTTATCGGATGTGATCACGCTATTCGGAGAGCAGGTCTTGGAAGCCACAGGTCCACCGTCGTCGACAGCATCTTTGAATACCGGCATGGGATTCGGAGAGCAGGTCGTGGTCGCCACGGGTTTAACCTCGTCGATACTGCCTTTCCATGTAGGCACGGGAATCGGATGGCAGGTTGTGGTCGCCACGGATCTAACCTCGTCGATAGTGTCTTTGGATGCCGGCACAGGAATCGGATGGCAGGTCGTGGTCTCCACGATTCTGACCTCGTCGATACTGTCTTCCCATGTAGGCAAGGATTCGGACGGCAGATCGTAGAAGCCACGGGTCTACGAAAGTCCTCGACAGATTGTTTTCCATGCGAGCACGGGAATCGGACGCTTGAGTCGTGAAAACCACAGGTCTACGAATATCTCTATAGTGTTTTTCCATGCAGGCACGGGAATCGGACGGCAGGTCGTAGAAGCCACGGGTCTACGATAGTCCTCGATAGTGTTTTTCCATGCAGGCACGGGAATCGGACGGCAGGTCATGAAGCCACGGAGTCTGCGGTAGTCCTCGACAATGTTTTTCCATGCAGGCACGGGAATCGAACGGCGGTCGAAGAAGCCGCGAATTACCGTCGTCGACCGATATGTCTTTCCATGCAGGCGCGGGAATCGGATGGCAGGTCGTAGAAGCCACGGGTCTACGATAGTCCTCGATAGTGTTTTTCCATGCCGGAGCACGGGAATCGAACGGCGGGTCCGGAAGAAGCCACGGGTCTACCGTCGTCGACCGTGTCTTCCGGCCAGGCGCACGCAGGAATCGGGATGGCAGGTCGTAGAAACCACAGGATTGCAAGTAAATCCTCAAAATCTTTGGATGCATACGTGGGAATCGGATAGGAGCCAGAAGGTTCATATGGAAAACAGGCTATCACATAAGAAGGATGGGTGGTGGGTTCACGTCCGAACGAGGAATCGTGTCGAACGTCACATGGCGAGTCCGGTTCGTAGTTTTCGGTGGCATTGCGTCGAGGAAATCCCAATAGATTTCGTAAAAGTGGGAAGGAAAGACTTCCCGTCGGCGAAGGAGGTCGACTCGATGGATAAGGATGATATCTCGGCGTGGTCTCGGAAGCGTTGATTTTCGAAGGGGTCATCTGACACCATCGTCTCACACGGATGGATGGATGTCGACAAGTTTTTTGATCAATTCTTTCAAAATATGTCACCGTCAGGGTGGAATGAAAGGCAGGGTATATTCGTGCGTCAAGGACGGCTTTTGAAGAAAAGTATCCATGCGGAGACTGCAACTCAGCGGCTCTTCAAAATCCTCATGTACCGGACAACGAAATCTTTGGTATTTTCAACTCGAAAATGGAAGAGAGCACGTCTTCGTGAGATATCATGTTCATGGTGGATTGCAATTTCCGAGTCAAGAACACTTTCCAGGTGGCAACTGTCCGATTTTAGGTAGACATTTCATGGTATAACAGAATTTCGAACTCTCTTGTAACCTAACAATTTGCTAATGCTGCAGCGAGCCGTCAATACAAGATTCTAGATTGATAACGGCTCCCAATAGTGACGTAATCGATCGATGTAAAATCTCCGAAAAAACGCGATGGGTAATTTTTGAGAGGGTTCGGCGCGATAAGACTCCATCACCAACTCCTAGTCTCGACAGCTTTGAGCGTAAAAGCAAAATGGGTTCAACTCGTAAGAAAATTCATTATAAAGGAGAACGTAAAAAAAAACCTCCGTGTGAGAATGTAATGAATATACATCTGCAGCCATGTGAGAAATGCTTGAACAATGCTACAGATATCCTTGAGAATATTTTTTTCCTCATCGATTGTCACGATTTTTATCACATGACATAGTCGTGACCTCGTTCAAAATGCAGGACTCACAAAAGACACATAGGAAAATATATTTTTTGTACAAAAGTATGACGTAACTATGAAAAAAAAAAAAAAAAAAAAAAAAAAAAATTTTTTTTTTTTTTTTGAAATGGTGCGTCATACTTTTATTAGCATAATTCTACCATGTATCAAAGTTGGAGCCATTCACCAGGGTCATCACGTGACCTACCACGTGATACTTTCATAGAATTCTATTTTCCCTGTGTCTTTTAAGGGTCTGTATTTTGAAGTCATGTGACCTGGTCACATGACTTCATCTGAACTCTGATACCCACATAGAAGAAAGAATCGATGTGAAAAATCTGAGTGTCTGACATCGCTTGCCCGGAGCTAAACGTGGTCACCGTACCATGGAATCTCTCTCGTCCCTCTACGATCTTTGCATACGCCATCTCTTAAGCACGTCGAACATTTATTTTCCGTACAGATGTTATCCGTTCCCAATTCCGTCTGGGTAGACGTATGTCATTTCAGGTTACGAAATGACAGCTTTGGGAAGATGATTTCGTACGACTCATGGAACATTGGACCTGTTTTACGAAATGATGTATCAGATCGTTTGAAAGAAGAGCATCTATTGACACTCTTCCGGACGTGTTCCTTCACGAGACCTCTTGCAACAATACCCTTTCGAAAAAACTGTCCCAAACCTACACATCCGGAGATATTTCCTTCCCAAGTTCGAGTCATCTGCGGATCTGGGATTGGTTCTCGAAATATATTATCTCTCGTCGGCCTCTTTCGAAGCAGAAGCGGTCTACTCCTCGGGTGGAAACTGTGTCTATCTTGAACGAAAAAGATCCGACTCGATGTCAGCGAACGGTTTGAAAGGATTGCTTCACGCCCGGTATGTCTCCAGACAATCTGAAAAAAAAGCCACCGAGACCTACCGAGATCTTGAAATTGGTTGTACCGCACGTTCACGTGTACAATCGAACATCGACCCTTTGCCGAGTGCTTACGGCGAACTGGCTTGTTTCCGGGCATCGCCTCGATCGACTATAGCGAAGCTATCGATGGAGTTTAAAAGCTTCGAGTGAATAGCCCATCATGTGTCGGTACAAGAACGGCGTGAACGTCTACATCATCCATCAAGCGTGTCTCAGAAATAGGGAATTTTCTAAGTGGTGATTTATTCCGAAACGCATTTGTGTGTCAGGATTATGAAGAAAAAGCACGGCAATCGGATATCCTTTATACGAACAAAATGTATGCGGATATTTTAAAGAATTAATGTCACGTTATTTATTGAAAAAAAATGCGTCCTTACATGTCATGTTCTTTTCATTGATTATTACATGCTTGAATTTTATTTCAATTAAAGTATTCGACTCTGTAAAGTCCGAGACAATTTACAAAGACGTCTAACGGTTATATATAAATGTACGGTCCGGAGGAACGTATTGACCATGTTGTTGAAAAGACTTGGGAAACCTGGTCAGAACGAAATGAAAAAAAACTTTGCTCTCCGAACTAGGTGCCTGTAGAGTTTCAAAGCCAAAGTTGGATTTCCAGAGCAGTATAAAGAGCCGTGTCGGAACCCTTTTCATTCATTTCCTTTGGATCGCTCGGACGGACAGACATTGATGCAGAGTGGCTGTCCCTCTTTCTAAAGTTAAAAACATCATCTCGTGGAGTAATGTCCTCTTCACCAAATGTGGATAAAGTATCCTTTGTGAGAATTCTGCCGAAATCGCCCGTAGCTCGAATCCGATGTCACCGATCGCGGCGAAGACACAACTCGAAAATCAAACTTGATCGTCTAACGTATGGAAAAATAGGAGAAAAGGACTATCAAAGATGAGACTTGGAGAATTCGGTCGAATAACCTATCTGAACCGATAAAGAAGAATTCACTTGAGAGTTCCGTCGCGACCGCAAATGTCGAGAAGAAGTATCCACTGAAATTCGACGGTCCACTATGAGGTGACCCGAGTGGAACCCGGTGCTAAAGAGTTGAATCTATCGTAATTTATGGAAGAAAGCGGAACGATCAGACGACACTCGTTGGGGGAGAATTCTCCCCGACAAATTGTGTATCGAACGGATCGAAAAAGAATATTTTTTTTGGCATATGGTTCCGTAGAAAATGTTAAATGTCTTATGAAAAAAAAATCGTACCGTGTTAACCTTTCATGTCATTTTACACATAATGTGTATGTTTTATTCATCCTATTGTATGTTTATTTTGTAAAAAATATTTAGAAAATGCATGTAGTGAAATTGTCTGTGTTATCGAATAAAATGTATCATTTTGATAAAAAAAATGAGTCATTCATGTGTGAGAAAATATAAAAAAAAATATATATCACCAATTTTAGTTGTATAGAGGTGATTGTGACACAAAAAAAATGAATCCTGTTCGTGTCGATGGTATTGTGACTGCAAAAAAATGAATCTATTCATTGTCGATGGTATATAACTTTTATGCTCATCGTCTATAAAAAAAAATAGAATAATGTACTATCCCCTCAAATCAAATATTTTTTAAACGACATGTCTCTATAGGCATTTTTTAAAAGAAAAAAAATCAAGTAAAAGTTATTTCGTCAGTCGTGATAGTTTCATTTATTTTGTGTATGTTAAAAAACAAATCGTCCACCGGGTGCCGAGAAATTACATTCCACCTTGTCACGACTATTTATCCCATCACATCGAAGCGTTCGGAAATAATTATGGGGCTTATACGTTCGTCGCTATTCGTTTCAAGCCGGTCGCGTTTTCAAAAAAAACGTTGCGTCTCGTTCAAAACATAAATCCTTCCGAAGACACCGTAGCGGTCATCGACGCGTCGAATCGATCCGCCGCACGCATTGAATCGCACGAACAATCTCTCCTTTACGTGGTAGACGGCGATGAGGATTCTCCCGGATTATCCGTGGCCTGAAACGCGATCTGGTGCTCTTGAAATTAATACCCGAAGAATACACCCGGTTTTCGACTTATTACATCGATACGTTATACGTTTTGTGTCTCGCAGATCCCTTTGCCAAATTTGAAACCGATTCGTCGACATCGCGTGTTTTATGCGCTGAAGACGCATGACTTTGGCCGTCTTGGCCCGATCGCGTGACGTTACGAGATTTGATTCTCTTTCAGCATTTCAAGAGGAAACCACGGATCGAGACACCGTCCAATGGGTTCGTGATCAATTTCTCCTATCGACATCCGCTCCCCATTTCGAGAATCGCGGGATGCCGACCAGTGTCGATATGGCAAAAAATTGCAAAACGTTCTGGAAAAATCTGAGAAAGATTACGACGTGCCTTTACCTCCCTCGGATTTCTACCTATGCGGAAATCCTCTGGACGAAGAGGCCTCGACGAATTGTATTGTTTTCGCGTCGGCGGCGAGGCACGAAATTAAACCGTTTCTCCGATGATCGTTTTCGTTCTGCCGACAAACGTTTCCAAAGACGTCAATAGAGAAATTTTTGCAGTCGATGGTTACCTCTCTATCGTAGCAAGAACGATGGTTGTCGAAGGGTTGAGCTTTTGTTGTCTCGCTTTTCGGAGAACCAAAACACCTCGAAACAACTCGTCGCCTGGATTTGTCCGTTCAAACTGCCGAAAATATACGTTCACCTGCTCCAATTTGAAAGTCTGCGACACGAATTTTGGGCGGGTTGAAAGTCTGCATTTTGATTTAGGATAGACAATCAGGGAAATGTTGCGCTCTCTCGTCAAAACGATTTACAAATACGGCAGAGATCACTCTTCCACGACGCGTCAGTTATTGGATGCTTTGGAAACGCGATCTTCGAGAAGACATCGTCTCTGCTTTCGATATCGCGGCACCTCACAGATCGAAAAACATTTCGGGTATATTCAGACTGTTCTTCGTTTCTGAATTTTGTTCCGATTGTGCGACGCCGATCAGACATTCGAACTCTGCTGACGCGCGTTCGAAACAGGACCTACCGACGGTCGCGCAGCAAAACTCGACGCATTAAAGAAATGCGATGCGTTAGAAAGAGACCGAAAGAAATAGACTTTTGAGTGAAGCGAAAGAACACGAAGCGAAACGCCCTATACATTCAAGCAGAAATCGATAGCGATCGACCCATCGCGACGAAATCGACCGATTAAAAGGAACACGGCGAAGCGATCAGTCGTGCGAAAGCAAGTCCACGTTGGAGCAGGACGAAGTCGTTGCGACGGATAAACGACGATCTGCGGGGACAAGCATGGAGGTTGAAGCAATCAACGTAAATCTCGATGATGAAAAGGAAGATATCGAACGGGATTGTAACGCAATGGCCGCATTGCGCAGAAAGACGCGAAACAAATGGAACTCGAAACGTTGCGACGACAGCTGTCTGCGGAACAACTCTCCAAACGCACGTTAGAAATGTTGTGAATTTGAATACGTCGCTGGTTCAAAGGGCCATCTCGCTCTTCCGAAGAATTAAACGCGACCTGCGGGATGACATGGATCGAATGAGACGGTTTTACGCGCACGCTTTCAATACATCAAGGCTACGTTTTTCGGTTATTTCAAACGTTTCGTCCCGATCGAGCTTGGATCATTTCGCCTCGGGCTACAATACACTTTCGATTACGTGTCGAGCGTTTCGAAATTTCCAATTCCGGTCCGAATGATCGAACATCTCGACACTGACGTTATTTCTCCAGCCCCGGGAACGTTAGCGCCGCGACGGCGTTGTCGGATCCTTCCGTTCCCATGCTGCTTAAAGCACGAGCGCCTCTCGCCAGGCATTGCGATCGGCACCGTCCACACCCCAGGTGATTTCTCTCCTTCTCCCCCCACATCCGAAACGTCCACCCCCAGGCGATTCCTCTGCCTTCTCCCAACCGGACGTCTCGTCGGCATCCACCATGGATCTCGGCTGGCCGATTAACAATACGTAACTT
>BGPR01038346.1:0-14749 GCA_013235015.1 Araneus ventricosus | reverse complement strand
CGGTGTTCCATTTTTACAATGAATTTCTCGTCTAGTATTATTCATGATTGATAAGATGACTTAATTATAATACTACAAAGATAAATTAATGTTACGACTTATTAAGAGGTAAAGACTATTGATAAAGTGCGGTATCAGATGGAGTATTAAAAAGTATGGGACTTCTTTTTTTAAGATTTCAAATTCTTGTTTTTTATATAAGTAGTCTATAAAGTGCTTTAGTTGTTTTATTCTAATGCACCGTGTGGGAAACTTTATTATTTTATATCCCATTCGACAAACCTTCAGTATCTCCAAACTGAAATGTAATTGCTCGGAATTATTAAGTTTTCTGATTTCATTCGAGTCGTATGTTAGTTACTAATGAAAATTGTCAAATATAGTACAATAGATTGATGAGCACAATAGATTGTGACTCATTATTCTATTGTAACTGACCTCTCAGCAATATTTAAAGTAGATGAAAAAGTTTTAAACTTTACTTGAAATGATAATTAAAAGTAATCCGCATCTTTCTTGTATTTTCAAATAATCTGAAAAAGTTTTATAATGGTCCGAATTTGGTATCAATCTCCTGTTTGAAAGTATTTTATAAAACAATTATTCCGAACTCTTTTCTTTTGTACGTGAATTCCATAACTTGAATTAAAGAAAAAAGGAGAAAAATAATTATTTCTAACGGATTGTGGTAGAAAAAAAGAATCGAATTTATTGGTGTTAATAAATAATTTTACTAATCACATTTTTTAATCTACCATATTCCAATATTGAGTATTAAATTTATTATCATTTTTAACTGTATGACTCATTGTACTTTGCTTAGGAGAAAACAGTTATTAATTCAACCCAAAGTAACTTTGCTACGAAGAGGCCAATTTCGTTTTCTTTTATACAACAAATTCATTAGTTCTTTTAAAAATATTAATGTGTACACGAATTTCAGACATAAATTTAAGCTCATTGAACTCAAAGGATCTTAATTATAAAGAAAAACTAATTAAAAACTGAATAATATAGCAATTCACTATATTGAAATTATAGCAATGAAATTATTGTGGCATGTATCGTAAAGACATAGATATTTTTCAACTTCAAAAATCGTAAACTCTCTATCCAGGTAATATTTATTCCAAGATATAATTAACTTAAATACCAAAAATTGAAGAACAGAACACACGAAAATAGCATTCTATATTTTGTAACCCTTTGGTATACATTTTCCCATACTACTGTAAGTAGTATGGAAAGTCCCCACAAGGAGCCTTGTTTGCAAAAAATGAAATTATGAAGTTTCATTTCGTGTCAATTAAACATTTCATCCATTCTGCCATGGTATATTTTGTTGACAGAAATATAAACCTGTAGATCTGTAGCGCTACCTTTATACTTACGGATTTGCTCATTTTCCTGGCCTGTGGTGGGTCATAATCAATGTAAGTTATTTGCTCTTCTAATTTTCAGTGTTAAAAAGATGAGACCTTCATAAGAAATTTCAAGGAGGTTTTCAGTGGCTTACTGCTCTAGTGCCTTTCTAAATAAATTGCTAATTATGAAAATAATTGTGCAGTTCGTAAATTTTTTCCCCTTATTCCTAAAAATTATAGGATAACACAAGTTATGCCCCAATTGCCTCTTTTAAACTATTTTGCCGTTTTGTTCACATCTTTCTCGGTAGATGGCAGTATAATGCTCTGTTTGATTCCTCTTTTATAATCTGATATCTCTTAAGTATATTTGAAATCACCATAGTTCATTTTTATAGCTGAAGTATTTCTTAAAATGTAACTAAACCAAACAATTCACTTGATAATTAAAAAAAAACAATTGATGCAGAAAGGAATTCGATCTCTCACTTATTTAAGGATGCTAATATATCCCTTCCCACGATTATTCAGTTATAATTACTATACTATAAATTCAAATAAGTTTGTAAATGACTATATTAATCTGGAGAGACGGGTGGCAGAAATTGAACTTCGATAACGGAGGGCTGCGGGTTGGAAATCAATGTCACAGAAGATCTGCTGTGTATACGCAGTTAGCGTGGGTGTAGAATTTTGGAGGGTTTTCCGGCTAAGGTGTCTTCAACATCTGACTGCGATTCAGAATTACGAGGTCCATCCTAAACTACAGCCCTGATATATCTACAAACCGGGCCTCATAAGTTAACAGCTTCGGTAACTCTACAGTAGAGTTTTCTAGACCACACTTCACGAGTTTTGATACATGCTATTAAAAACTGAGATGAAATCGAATCGTAACTCTAATGACTTTAAATGAATGCTGAAGGAAATTTTATGCAATAAAATGTAACTGAGTGTCGTTTTTGTCATCTAAACATCTCTCACCAGAGATCGTACCGCTTTTGATATCTAAGCGCCAGGGCTGAATGTTTTACTCAGAGCGCATGGACTCTCTCTTCGATACTTACGCTTATTTACCGTTGGGTCTAACTTAAAATTTGATTTTAACCTAAATGCTACTTTTACTTAATGGGGGTATATATCTGTAAGGGAATGTTATGTTATTCACATTAGATATCTCATTCATTTGCCCTTCCATCTTTCATTCGTTCTTCCAATCATACATCTCTTTCATACCAAAATTATAATTAAAGAAAAAAATTTAAAGTGGAAAGAAAATTATTTTTACCTGGTTTGGTATCTGACGGCCTTTCTCTAGTCGTGTCTGGTGCTCGATCGGGATATCGCTTGGGGGGAGGGGGAGTTGACTTTCCCGAGAAGGCCCTTAGAAGGGTTCATCAACAAGTCAAATGAGTCCTATCAAAATAATGACTGTATTTCATAATCCAATCTCAAGAGACGGTCTTCCCAGAAAATCTTACCAGGATAGTATCCATCGTGTTAATTTGTGTATAAAGTCTACTCGCAGGCGAGATATCTGAATAAAATGGAGATTAACTCGGATTTTATTCCCTGTCATGTGCAGAGAACCGCTTGGTTTTCAACAAAGCGTAATTTTATTGTATATAAACTATATGTAAATATAATGCTGGGGCAACGGTGACCTAGCAAAAGAGTCACGGGTTTGAAACCGGATTCCACGGAAGATAGCGCGGCTAATACTGGTCTGGTGCGCGTTAAATTTGCCGAGGGCCAAACATCCTCCCACCGTCGCGGTGTTGAAGTTTGAAGAGGGGGTACAGAGTCAATTTAGTCCTCATTATCTGACCATGGTTCAAAATTACGAGGTCCGTCCCAAAACAGCCCTCATGAGCTACAAATCGTGCCTTAATATAACTAAAACTACAATATGAGCATAACTGATAGAAGTAGCGTCTTAAGTAGGTGGATTATGCTGGATGGTATCATTAAAGCTGATTGACACCACAGCATAGGTTTCCCTTTTATTTTGCCGCATTATGGGCAATAAAATGAAATAAATAGTGCAAAACATGTACCGTAATATATTATCAATTCTGTACAAATTTCGCATAACCTCCTACTCATTCTAATTACTATTTCGTTTAACCTTTTTAATATAACATTACTAGAAAAAATGGTATATACTTTAATTATTTTTGGGATTGAAATTAATTTAAGAAAAGAAATTCATTTAAAATAGATAAAATTAATTTGATTAATTAATATTTAATTAACAAATAAAGACACTCCGTTATGTTTTGAAATAAGGAACATATAGGGTTTTGGTTCTTAAAAAATTTGGAGAGATCTTACTCAAAAATTCTTTGCAGCGTAAGATTTTGGTACATTACTATCTCATAACATTAATTAAGTAATTAATAATTAATTTGATTGCTAGATTCATATTCGTGATCAAAATGTTTATTAATATTTTTGTAGTTTCTGAAGTTATTAAGGATAGTAGTTCTAATCAGAGGTGGTAAAATAGCTTACAATGGTCATTTAAAAATTAATGAATTTGGTGGTAAATATAATTCCCACGGAAATAGAAAAGGTTAATATAATTATACACAGTAAATTTAATACATAAATCTAATTTTCAGAAAATATTAAAAATTCCAATTCCAATCATGAACTGGAAAATGTTCAGCATGCTGAAACTAAGAATTTTGAATGAACTTGCATTTTTATTAACGCTATATTAACAAAAAAGTTAAAGAGCAGAAAATTATAGAGTCGATTCACTTGTTTTTTGAAAAAATATTTTTTCCTTTGAAGAAAAAGTTAAATGTAAATAAAAGCTTGTTGATGAAGTGGATTTTATTAATTTCTTCTGCATTAAAAATGTATGCAGAGAAATACAGAAGGTTTGATATGAAACAAGCATATACTAATTTCACCTTTTGCATTTGTCTTTTATTGGTGACTCTGCGAAGTGGACGTTACTGGAGGATCATTTGCATGTTTTTGCAATTTTCCCGTACTACAAATTTATTTGTCTTGAGTTAAACAAGATTCTTGATGTTCTGAAGCTCTTGATTTTGTTTAAATGGTGGTAAAACGTACATACAGTTCGTGTAAAAACTTTAAGGTCAGAAAAAACTTGCGATTATTGATAGATTTAAAATCATACTATAGAAATATTTGTTTATCATAGAGTTGAAATGCGAACAAAGAAGTCAACATCGTAATCAGTCAATTTTATTTAACAAAATGAATGTTCTCATAGAATACCGTAGCCACCAGAAGGTTAAGTTTTATATTATATTTTTACGTTGTTGGTTGCTAGTTATTTTGTATAAGGCGCCAATTGAAAAACATTTCTATGTTTAAGACATGAGAAATAATTATTAGACAATTTGTCAATTTAATCCAAAGGTGGAGCAATATTGTCAGCTTGTAATCGAAGTCGTTTCTTCGAAGGATATTTTTAAGTTTAGGAATAATTTCATTCATGAAGTATGAAGAATTGAATTAATGAGCTGATTTCTTCGTTATGAAAAGAAAGCGCACAGCCATATAAATGGCAGTGAAAAGCCAAACAAAATGCGTTTGAATGTGGCTACAGTTATAATGGAAAAAATGAAGTATGATTAGTCCATAGCCAGAATTTTTCTCTTCAGCACTACTTAACTTTTATAGATGAAAAAGTGGTTAATTCGCAAGAAAAGGGAAAACATAGGAACTTTCAGAAAATGACCGATTTTCTCACCATTAAAGGACGAACTGAAGGAACTCTCAATCAGAATTGTCAGAAATAATGCAATCCAGTGTGAACTGGTTATACAAGGTGAGTCAATACCACACCGACAAACTTTAGGGACGAGTAGGTAGTGCACAGAGACGAGTCGGAATCACATAACATTGCACAAGCACCAATGCATTCCTCTTGAGTTAGGATGTAGAGAAGTGAACAGAAGATACAAAAGGAAACCGCAATATGTACGTGCAAGGGCAGGATTTTAATCAAGATATTTACATTAGCAACATGCACATGATGCAGAAGATGTTCGTGTTTTACCAGAAGTTGTGATACAGGCATCAGCGCTATATGGAATCTCGAACATTCTGAAGTCTGAATCTTGAAGATTCTGAAAGACCCGGGCGCATCTCGGAACTCCCCGGCAGCTACAGATATGTTAGTGACAAGGTCTTCATCCGAATCAACTGGGGTCTCATACGCCTTAGCTTTCATATGTTCCCAGAAGTAGAAGTTCAGACATAATAGGTACGACGACTGAGCAGGTCAACGAACCGGGCCACCACGGCCGATCCTACGCTGTAGAAAAATAACATTTGGATGTCCCCCATGGATGAGGACCCATGCAAACCACACAACCGGTCACTTCAATTCCCTAGGGTCCTCCAGCTTTCAAAACGGACGGAATCACTTCCTCTGAAATCAGTTCTTGTCATTTCAACGCTTTTGATACTGATCAATGGTGTACCTAGATAAAATGGCGCCCAGGGAAAATACCGCGCCCCACATCTTTTTTTTCTTTTCGGAAACTTTATGCCGAGGAATGAAAAGATTAAAAGTGCAAACAAACTTAAAAAATAACATTTAAAGAGTTTTTGAGTTTATAGGATTTACACATTGCAAATTTTTTAACAAAATTTCGCTAAATTTTCACCGAAAATTTGGTGCATTCTAACTTTAATTCCTTAAATATGGATGAAATCAGAAAATCAAAGTTATTTGTAAGAGACTTTTGATATATTAGAAAAATATAAATGAAAAGTTCATTCCATTAATCTCGTATTTGAAAAATAATATAAGATGTGTGCAAATCAATTAATCGAAAAAAAAGTTTCATACATACGAATAAAAATGAAAAAATTATATACATTACTTTTTTGCCCATAGACAGCAGGGATGTAATGAATATTCGACAGGCCGAATAATAAGCAGATATTCGGCCGAATATATTCAGGATAATTTTTTAAAAATGTGCCTTTAAATACACATTTAACAAAGAATATTGCAGAATTACATTTCAGTAAATTTATTATCAAAAAATATCCTAACATTTACCCAATTTTTAGTTGCATAGGTGTATTTATTAAAGTTACATATAATTTATCATTGCAAAGCCCGAAATTATTATACAACAACAAGAATTTTTCTGCATTTTCAGGAGCGAGTTCATTTTGTTTGGTTTCATACATGTATAATGTCAAAGGATGTAGCAAGTATTAAGTATGAGACCTATTCGGCCCTTTTAAGAATATTCTGTCTGGCCGAATGCTAAACAGATATTCGGCAGAATAAATTCAGGATAAAATGTTTTAAAAAAATGTTGTTTTAAATATATTTAATAAAGAATTTTGCAGAATTAAATTCCTGTACATTTATTATGAAAAAAAATCTAACATTTATCCAAATCAAACATTTATCCAAGTTGCATTGTACATAAGTGTATTTAATAATGTTCCATATGATTTGATATATATTACCAGCTTCAGAAAATAAACGGTCACTATATATTGCTTGCAGGTGCTGAAAGATTTTTTTCTTGCTAAATTTGCGAACCTTGGAAATTTTTTCGGATTTTTTTCCACCATTTAAGTGGAAACTCCATTTTACATATTAGAAGTTCTTAATGAAACAGGAGTTTACTCCTAGTAATTTTAATTTTTCTATTTAATTTTCTTCTGTGTTTGTTATTGTCATGTTCTGCAATGATGACTCTTATTTTTTTGAAGCAATCCCAAAATCAAGTTAGTTTCTCATTTCTTATTATTGGAATTAAATTATTTTAAATATTACAAATATAAAGATATTAACATTTTTTTAAATACACAAATAATAAAAACTCAATTTTATTTATCTTAATTTTTTTCATTTAAAATTTGAAAAATATTTCATTTTCAATCAAAAGTGAAATGTTTTTAAAAATTTGGTATTCGGCAGTCGAAAAGGCTGTCCGTATTCGAGCCTGAAATTTGACCGAATATTCGGTATTCCCATTTGGCCAAACAAATCATATTCGTTATATCCCTAGACAGTATATAAAACTCTAAACATTTAATTAAATCTTTTGCTAGCACAGATAAAATCATACAAAGCCTTATTGACAAAGCTTCTATTTAGATATTCCATAATATAATTCATCACATATTTCATACATATCTTAAATATATTAATCAAATTTACAACTAACAGCATTTTAATATTTTATCTAACACCTTATGACAAATTTAAAATTCATTGCCTGAAATTAGGGGATACCTTGTTAGGGAAAAAAAATACCATTCAAAATGAATTAAAATTATAACGTTATTAATTTCTCTATAACATGTAAAATTGCACTTCTTATTATTTTAAGGTACGCATTGCGGAGTTTGCGCCCGTCGCCAGCAAGATGGCACAGCGACTCTCATGCTGTAACGGCTCTTTGTCCTCGCAGAGCCAGAGGTGATCCGATGAAGAAGAAGAATTTCTAGAAGATTCAGATCTCAAATATGTGTCAGAAACTGACCGCGCGTTGGTATCAAAGCGAAGTTTGTCTGAAATAAAATATTTTGAAGAGATAGAATCGTGAACTCTCTCACTGGATACCATTTCTGATTCATCCCTACCAAACCTGTAACCGCACTTGCGGTGTGACTTCGCTTGAAACAGCATCTCTTTTTTTGTCATCATACTGTTAATAAATGATGTATTGTCTTTCAAGTGGGGTGATTGGTATTATTTTCAAACCATCCACAATCCTTGGGGGCTCAAACCGGTAATCTTCACCAACAATTGCACCAGCCAGTTTTTTGTTTTCGTTATTATCTGTCTGTATGAAAATTCTTGAAAATGGTATTTACTTAATTTAAAGAAGATTTGACATGGAAGTTAATTGCTGAAGAACTCGGAGAGACCTTGTCAGACAATGCTAAATTTGTGAAATTAAGACGTTCCGATTTGTTTAAAACGGATAAATTCGTCCGTGGCATCGTCAAATCGGTCGTGGAGATCGGACGACCAAAGAGTCTAATAACCAATCTCCGTTAGGGTGAAAAAAAAATTAGAACAGCCCAACTCAGGAAGGTTGAGCCACAAGGAGTTCTTTCAGCGGGTAAGCCCCTAAAATATATTCGCCGCCCCAAAAAAGGGTGCTGTTCCCTCCCCACGTGAATAGAGATCACATGCAAATTTCAATTATCTAATGTAAAGTTACTAAAAGATTTGCACACATCTAAAAACGGCCTTTTTTAGCTTGCTGGCAATATCTCCGATCTGATTGTTACAAATTTACCGATAGTTGTAGTTGAAAATATCATGCATTGGCAGGTGTAAGAGGGAATTAAAAAAAGCATGAAAAGAGACAGAACTGATGAATCAATTGACGCTAATTTTTGGTTTGTTACTTTATAACTTTACTTTTTTAAGCAACGCTACTTTCGTTCTGTCAGGAGGTAAAACTAATCAAAATCAATCAAGAAAAAATGCATTACGAAATATACAAACAAAAACTAACCGCAAATCAAATATCTGAGTCTTAGTGAGAAAAATGTTTCGGCGTGAAAGAAAAAATTAAAGAAAACACTCCATAATTAATTCACTTTTTTATTCGAAGGGTGGCGAGTGAGCCAGACGGCCGTATTACAGGAACCCAGCATTAAACAGTACCATGCATGGAGACAACGGATTCTCTTCAAAGAGTAAATTATACGGACCATTGAACAGTCAATGACGGATTTCACTTTAAAATTTTATACGGATCTACGATAGGACGATAAAACTATGTATAAAATTTTTTATACATCGGCTTTTCAAGTTTTTTGAGTAAGCGTTCGCATGACTCGAAAATACAGACAGACAGATTACGACGGATTTTGTCCAAAATTTGATAGAAACCTATGTGGTGTTATGGTTTAAAATTTAATTTAAACCAATGATTTATCTTCAAGACACCCTCAATTTACTTTTAAAGTTAATGTGGCCAAAGAATCATACTTTATGCGTTGTGTATTGAAATATGCAATAACCTCCAGGTTTATCATTAAATCAATGAATAAATTCTGAATCTGGCAAAATTCCCTTGAAGTCAAGTGTGCTTTGAGATACAAAAAATAATGACAGACACATAAATAAGAATAATATAACAAATTTATTTTAAAAAATCTAGTATTGTATTGGTTAGCATATCTTGGCTAATATATGACACTACTAAATGCAGTATAGTCAGCCCATTTTATATGGAGGGCCTTGCACTTGTAAGCATTCACTTATAAAAAAATCATAAGACTTCAATAATAGGACATATGTTGTGATACACTCTAGTACACATTGCTTTTTAGTTATTCCTTAAATTTACCATTTAATTTGATAGCTATTCTCGTACATTTAGTAAATTTAAATGAATATTGTTACTCAGCTTAAATCAATTCTTTTGATTTTACACAAATCACATTTACATGTGAATTTACTCTCTCAGGAAGATAAAAAAAAAAGTTATCAGGATAATCTCTTTAATAACATAACAATTTATGGGATTCTCCTCTCAATTTTAAACTTTTTAAATTTCAAAAATTTTAAACACACTTAACTGACAGGTGTGGCCGGTTGTTGCTGGCTTGGCATGACTCTCTCAAGGGGAAACAAACGGCACGTGGTAGGCTCAGATGGGTTTGCAGGATCTCCCTTCTTGACTCCGGCTGCCTGGTCATTTCTCATCTCCATCCCGGGAATTTCAAACATGGCTGGCAGGTGATGGCAGTCCTGGGGGGGGGGGGGGGCAACAACAATTCTGGTGGTCCAGCTGGGATATTCCGCGTCATGTGGGTGGGTCAAGGACTTACTTGTGGCTCCCTCGTCAATCCAGCGCTCCTGGGGCATCCAGCGTGTTCACGTGGGCCAGCTAGATGTTCTTGCCGGGCGCACCAACTCCGGGCATTTCTCGTGGCTCCTCGTCAGCCACACCGCAGGGTCAGGCGGCAGCACTCCTGGGACAACAGTGAATTCCGGTGGAGCAGCGATATTCTTTGCGGGCATCAACTCCAAAGTCTCTTTAAGCCTACCCACACTCAGCATACACTTTCGGTGCACGACCAGCAGCGCTTCGCCTTAGCGGTCACCGCCCTTCATCTCCTTAGGTCATCGCATCTCACCGCAGAAGGGAATCTCTCATGAAATTCTTCAGGTTTTCTTTTGTTTACTCCCGAAAGATTCTCTTACTTCTTCTTTTCAGCCAGAAACTCTGTCTCTCCAAAATCTGAGTCTAAATCATCCTTCCATCATTACCAACCATTTTGAATCACTCAGGGGAGGATGTAAGCAGCACGCAAACCATAGGCACTAGCCGGGCAAGGCACGGTTGAGTAAAACTTTTCTAGCTAAGGAAAGCCAACCTCGCCATCGAACCTCAGTGGACAGAGGAGCCAGGCTGCTCAGATCTTACCCAATCAGAACAGGGCGCACCCATCACATGACCAAGGAGGTTTCAACTTGTGGTGGAAGAAGAAGGGGATTTTAAGAAATTTAGTGGTACCCACAACCTGTAAAGAGCAGAGGAGAAAGGAAGAAGGGCGTTTCAAATCCATCTGGTCAACATCATGACCCGTTTTTCCTTCTAGTCCAAAGAAGCGACATCCTCTCCAAAAAATGACAACAGGCAAAAGAAATCTGTGGATCGTTTATCCAGAGCAAAGGCGTAGGATTGTATTCCAGGTTTGTCGGTTCGCTACTTACGATGCATTGATGGTGGGGGAGGAGAAAGGATGCAGCTGTTATCTGTTTCTGCATTGCCTTGCAGTGTTTTGTAGAACAACAAGAAACCTTACTAAAGGAATGGAGGCTTTTAAATTTAACTGAGAAAATTACGAACAATTTTACATTACTTTAGAATTAATAAGAAGGTGCATTAAGCATTTAAATCAAATGTAAAGTGAATTAATCAATTATTACCTTTAAAATGAAACTAAACATGGATTAAATATATTAAATTCACAATAGAAAAATTGATAGAATAAAAAAAAACATGGAAATATCCAGAATTTGAATCATCAGAAGATTTGTACCTTATAGAAATATATATATATATATATATATATAACATTGTTATTCAACATGACACCTACAAATTATGTTTAAGACCACATACCAAATTTATCCCATGGCTCTAATAGTTTTCAGTTGTGTTCACAGACAGACACACAGACATAATTCCAAAATTGTGTTTTCGGACTCAGGAGGTCTAAACAGTGGAGAATTCGTCAAAATCTCAGTTCGAATTTTTTTTGACAGAATTACAATACTTTCTCTTTGTACTAAGTATACGAGAAAGTAAAACAATCGACTGAGTGAGCGAACAAACGCAACGCTTAGTGTGAGAATTTAATAAAATAGTATTAAAACACTAGCAATATCTGTTCAGAAACCCGAGGCATTGCATTTGTTTTTTACTTCTTTAATGAAAAGAAATCCCAAATGGCCTACAGGCCGAGATACTGACTCCAAGCTAATAATGTTTTTTAATGTATGCAATTATTAACGAGGAATTGTCAGATTATGAAAAACTAAAAGGAGTTATTTTTTTGGCGGCTGAATTTCAACCACCGACACCTAGAATGTTTTGAGTAACTTACAAAAAATGCTCAACGTTTGCCAAATGGGTCATATCAAAATGCATCGCGGCATACTGCAACATTTGAATACTATTATTGTCAGGCAGGAAATAAAAGGATTTTTTTAAAAGGTTGTAATATTGATTTTAATGGTTAAGATAAGTGTATGTGAAACATTGGATTTCAAAAACGAAAAATATAGGGGTTAGAGAGGGTAAAACATGGTTTTCTATAGCCAACAGATCAGGGGTCGTGAATGTAGGTTTATTTTTTTTTCATCGCGTGAGTAAATCATTATCTGAGATAATAATTCGAAGTAGAACGGACCTATTGGAACTAAAACCATAAATCAGCCAAGCAAGCGTCGAAAACCGAATCATTTCGCAGAGAACAAAATCAAAAATATTAAACCGGAACCATGAATTGTTTTGTCGGTGGCAGCTTAAGGAGAATATTTTCATTTCATAAAAAACTTTGTCGAGGCGATTGAAAAAAAAATTAAAAGGAAGTGAGTAATCTATTTGTTGCATCTGGAATTGATATTAAACCAAAAGTATACCTCGCAATATAAATTAGAATTCATTGATATTCTCTAGACGGGAAAAAATAAATTTCTCAAGATTCAGGAAGCTTGACAATAATCATGAAAAATAAAACTTTTTCCCTCAAAAACAACAACAGGTAATATGTCTAGAGTTAAAAAGTTGTTTTGGAAATGAAATTTATGTGAACTTCTCTTCCGCTTGGCATGAATCCATAAACCTGTAGAAATCAAGCAGCAATTTCCTATCAGTTGTAGAAATGTAAGAGAGGATTTTCCGCCAGACTGCTCTTGGGGTCTATTTGGTACCCCAGTTTGGGTTGATTTCCGTGCACATTACGGAACCCAGCAGAAGAATAAACATGCGAGACTAAATGAATTGGCAGATGTCCAAAGTGAATGAATTAATTCTTGGAAACTCAGAATAAGCGTCCATTTTTCAGCGGTACACTTGATAATGAGTCCCTCATGATTTGACGCATATTTATTGACGGTGTTGCGAGATCAGGTTAAACACCTAGTAGAATATGAACCTGCTAAAGACCAAGGACATATTCACGTTTTAAATGTTGTATTAAGAGATGAAATTCCGGTATCTCAGAGATCACGACGAATAGTTCTCAGAACAGAAAATCGTGGATAAACAAATGGTGAAAGTGTCTAGAAAAGTATAGGTAAACCTTCGTGTTCTGATCACTTCTCCAATCTCTTGATAACAAAAAAAAACGGGTTGGCACACATCGGTTATGTGTGTAGATTTTGAGCAACTAGTAAAAAAATAGTAAAAGATTCTTTCCCATAGCACAAGTAGAGGAAGTATTAGATCATTTAGAGGATACAAAATTTTCTCTAACTTAGACTTAAAAAAATGCTTTTTTCCACATTACCATTTGAGAAAAAATGCACAAAGTATTTAACGTTCACATGTAATGCGGGTTTTAAATGAATTTTGAGAACTCCCTTTGGTTTATCTACAAGTCCTAGTGTTTCTTGAGATTTATATATAATGTATTTAGAGATTTAATAGAGATAATACAATTCCTAATATTTATGGATGTGATTTGCATTATACCTGCATTGATGAAATACAGGGCTTAGAAAAGCAAACAGGTTTAAAGTAGCCTCAGAATATAGATTGAGTAATTTAAAAGGGCCAATTCTAAAAGAAAAATTGAATTTCTGAGTTATGTGACTCAGAGAATTGAATTCATTCCCTCCACGTCTCATTTATTACAGTTCAAAATTTTTCCTCAACTAGAAGATATTAAACAAATGCAAAGCTTCTAGGTCTACTCACGGGATATTCAGAAAGTTTGTGCCGGGTTATTCAAAAATCGCAAATTCACTACAGGCGACATGCTTCATACAGCAGATTTAGGGCTTTGAATTTGGGCCAATACGGAACAGGCATTTTGACCGTCACAAAAGAACTGTTTTGTGTCAAAAGTCCCAGCTTCTCATTTTCAGCAAGGAAAACCACTTGAACTACATACGGATGCTAGTAGTCGTTTTGGAAGGTACAACGCTCAGACGATGAACAGCACATCCTATACAGTATGAGTAAGGAACGTCATCACAACAAGACAAACTGTCAAGTTGAACTTGAAGTGCCTCGTCGAAGCCTTAAAGAAATTCAGAGATTACCTATTTAAGGGACTAAAATCAAAATAGTCTGAACTGTGATACTTTCCAAAGGACAATGAAAAAGAGACCTGACTCCTCAAAGATTAGCCAGATGGGCTCTACTACTTGAAAGAATTCGAGTATGAGTCATCCGCAAGCAGATCAAGTCAGCAGATGAAACGTATATGTCGACGCAGTGAGCAAAATGCTGTGTGCATGGTCACTAGCTCCCAAAGCGAAATAACTAGAAAGATCATAACTAACGCAAGCTGACGAGATATTCATTTGCTGAAAACTCTGGTCGAGAAAGGACTCAGAGATGATTACCTTTTAAAAGAAAATGTCTTGTACTTACCAGATGAAGATCTCGTGAACTCACCGTTGTGCCAGAAGCGATGGAGCTAGAAATTATTCGCAGAATCACAATAAAGGACACTTTGCAGCACAAAGACCGAGAAAGATCTGCTTAAAGAGACTTTTTTTTTTACATCTCAAACGTAAAAAAAAAGAAAATCAGAACAAGTCATCATGAACTGCCGTCAGGCCATTCTTTTGCAACAGGAAAGGCAAAAAAGAAAGTCTTTAAATCCATTCTAAAGGACAACAATATCCCTCGAGCACCTATAATATCGGTTTATGGAGT
>BGPR01038345.1:0-14749 GCA_013235015.1 Araneus ventricosus | reverse complement strand
TAGCTCTAGTTACCTCTGTCCGTCATATGTAGCGTCTTTTACTTAGATTTATTTACCTGTATTTTAGGGTTTTTGCCGAATTAATATACAAAGAATTTTCGACAAACATCCAAATGAAATATAGTTATGTAATTTTTGACGTTAACTTAGTAATTAAGATTAAAAAATTATTTTTTTGGAAGATTTGAGAAAGAGAACTAATTCAATAAAAATTATGTATTAAACAATCATTGAATTAAAATTAGAAAGCAAGATATCGAATACATTACGATTTAAAATATGCTGCTATCATCACATTCGGGAAAATAGCAAGAATTTGAATAAACAATGCCGATATTTTAATAGCTATTTAAAGAAAACTAAATTTTACTAAGAAAATTTTAACGCAGAGAAGGGAACCGATGATGCATTTATAAACAGTACTTCTTGCTTCTGAAAATCGTAACTAACTCATATTAAATTCTCTTTTATAATAATGTAATAATCTATTTTTTGACAAAGTTATCTCAATATCATAATGTTGGCCGGAATATTATCGGTAAATTGCAACATGCTTTATGCAAACATCGTTCAGAACGCTCTACGGGCACATTGTCAGACTTAGAGCTGATATCCGAAATACGATACAATTTTATTCTTGAGTAGTCTGTATTTATATTTTCTTTGACAATTTATTCCTAATTATATTGCTACGATAGCACATATATATGTCTTTAATAAACTGTTGCAACTCGCGTGTGTTTAGTAACTAAAACAAAGAAAAGTATTGCTGTAAAAAATAAGTAAACGTATTTTTAAAAATATAGCAAAATTAGCCAAAATATTTCATGGTGATTAAAACTACATCACCGAAAGGATCAGGTTTTGAATTTTAAAGTGATATAAAAAGATTTTCATGCGATAAGAAGCTCCGAATTTAGAAATGAAAAACTTTCATTCATTTTTATTTAAAAGTCTAATTAAAATTTTGAAAATCCTTTCTTAGTGAGAATTTACTCCCCAAGAAGCAACTACCTCATAAAATTAAAAGCTATAGGTCCCACGGTCGCTTAAGTGCAGCGTGTTCAACACTTTTTGCATCATGCATGTTGGAATTCACAAATAATTTAATGAATCTCCTTCTGTCGGAATTAAGAAATAATAAAGTGAGATCTTTCTTCCTTTGGTGTACTACCGCAAAGAGTGTCTCATAAATAGAATTTCAAGCCTCTAGGTGAAAAAGTAAAAGTTATCATATGTCCGGCATTCGGATAATACCAGATATTTCGAATGATAAAAGAAGAAGAATCACAGAAATTTCATTGTAAAATGGTTGCCAAAGACAATAAAATTTTGCACAAGCAATAAATTACTTGAAAGACGAAATTCCGAGACCGAACTCCATTTTGCGAAGAAAAAAAATTTTCTGCAGTTATTTTAGAAAAACTAAATAAAAAACTGATTCTACCCCCGAAACGAAAAAATTCTTGCAAATATTATCATTATAAGAAAGGCGAGAATCAAATAATAAAAACACAGCATGTAGTTTCATTGAATTAAAGGGACTTGGTCCCCCCCCCCAATTTTTTTCTACAATTTTGATCAAACTTATTTAATTTTGTAGTAGATAGATGTAAAACGTGCAGAAACTTACAAATTGACAAATTTTAATATTTTTATAAAAATTAAGCATTTTTTAAAATGCTTCTTCTCACACAATTTTTAATATTGTTTCCCCAAATTTTTAAAGGGACCTCTTAATGTTCTGAACAGAAAAAGGGATCGGAAATTTGATATCTACATAAGTTTCTGAGAAAAATTATTTTGTTCAAAATTATGTGAAAGTTTTTGGAAAATATCAGAATTTTCACTTTGTACATTTTTAAAAGGATTTCTATACAAAATTTCTACAAATCCATCCTTTATTCTATTAAGCATGCATTTGTGAGTGAACAGAAAAAATAACAAGTAATTAGATTAAAAAGAGATTGAATTTAGCATTTTGTAGCAGACATAATTTTGGAAAAAACAAACTGAGAAAAACATGCTTTAAAAATTTCAACACAATAAAATTGTAAGAAAAACAAATTATATCAAGCTAGTTTTTTTCATAGGAATAACCTGAAATTTGCATGTCCTAAGGTAACAATTTTATTAATATATATTATTACCATATTTATTAATGAGCATAAGCATAAATAGGGATAATTAGAAAAATTTCAAAAAATTTCACCTTTTTTCAAATTTTTTAGTAAAAATATTTAAATCAATGATGATCTGCAGTACTATTTATCAAATATCTATTATAAAAAAGAAAAAAATTTAAAATCATTTTATTCAAAATTTATTGATAGTGAGAAATTTAAACAATAAGAGAAGCGAAATCAGTGATGATGATGATTCAAATGTGCTTAGTAAATTATAAGAAGCGAAAGCAGTAAAACAGTAAACAAACAGAGAATAAGCCGTTTCTGTTTGAAACAACTAACTTGCTTTGCTTTCATGGAAAAAATTGGGTGGTTTTGCAAACATGCACATGAAATATTCATGATTTAAGCATTGGAAGTGGGCGCAGCAATTCATAACGTGCTAGACAAAAGAACTTAATATCTCACTAAATATTTTTCTGATTGTTTTGAAACTTTCAGATTATTAACTCAAAGGTTCAAGGATCATTTTCCACTCAAAATTGGAAAATCGATATTTTCATGGATTTTCCGAAATTCTTAGGGTGCCCAGTAGTTCAAAGTTTAAGTCCGGCATACCGGACACCAGGTCTGAAGGGGATATGTATACATGATTTAGCGTCGTTATCCAAATGTTATAAAAAAACGCAAACAATCTCATAAATAATAATATTTAACAAGATCACATTATCAGGCTACGATGTTTCGCTTCTTTTTGCTTCTTTCCATGTCAAAGTCTAATTCGACAGGACTAATAGGCTTTGCTCAATTACTCAAGAGAATAGTAATGGAGTTTGGCTTCTTTCCTGTGATCTTTAAATCAATAGCAGGTCTGTAGTGAGTCTCCGTAATGACCGTCGAGCTGCGGTACAATCTCTGATCATACAATCGCTGTCGAATTTTTACAATATTTAATTTTCTAACAATGCACCACTCTTATATTTAAGAGTAGCGCTTAATAAAAGGATTAAATATTGCACATCAAGTGTTTAAGTCCGAAATTCACATGCATATATAATACTCTCTCATTTAGAAATAGTGTTAATTGTGTAAAATATTTGAATGCAATTACAGTATTGACAAATGATTCAATTAAAAGAATAATTAATTGGTGAAAGTTATTAAATGTACAACTGTGTTATCTTAAACTATTAAATTTTAATATAATTTTTGCAAACGTACTAGCTAATATAAAAGTTAATAAACAATTCAAATGTTTTATATTGAATGAGAATACCATCAACTTGCAAATAAAACCCAGAAAATAAAGTGAAACAAAAGTGAGAGTCAGAATAAATTTTAATAATAATTCTTAAATTTCATTAAAACAACAAATAATCTCCTTACTCGATTTCTTCCATTCATGCTAAACATCATAAGTAAATTCTTATACATAGTTAAAATTGTAACGCTTGATGATAAAAATTTATTCAGACGAAAGTAAAAATTATACCAAACTTCCAGCGCTATTGAATATCACATATTTGCAAGTGAAACTCTATTGTTTTTCGGAGGAACTTTTAGTTCTATAGGCCATTTTAATGCATCAATAATTTATTGTTTGTAATTTTCAAGTGTACAAGGTGGTCATAAATTATTGGACTCATTTCACAAATTAATAATAAAAAAACTAATAATGTCACATCTACGGGTTTTTTTTAAAATTGTGAACGCATTTTAAAATAATTTTTTTTTCTTTTTCATATAGGTAACGCTAAATTACGGCGGTCTAGGTAATCGTAAATTATTGGACATCACCCAGTTTTGAGAACCATTATCTGCTATTTAAGCTGGAATAAAAACAAAAGCATGTATTTGCAGGGAACTTTACACTCTTTACCATTTTAAATCAATTGTAATTCGAAAACTGTACAGTTTTTGAGATATTAAAAAAAACTGAAAAATAAAAACAGAAAACGCGCATCGGATACTGCTAATTGATAGCCAATGCATATGGAAACCTCTCGCTGTAGCAAATTAAGAAAGCCGTAATGGTACGCTATCTATCTGAAAAAAAAATGTTTCTTTTATTTGCTATGCGATTTTTATAAAAAAAACAGTAGTTTCCTTAATACTTTTTTCTATTAATTTTTGAAATGGGTTCATTGATCTTTGACAACCTCATATTTTTTAAATTTCTTTTCGTCGACGGATTTCGTTCCAAATTTGGTGTAGATTTATAATTCTAGAAATAAAACCTTATAACACATTTCATTTAACTTACTCTTTCCATTTTAAGTTATCGTATTCCCATCCACAGCAACGGAAGACTTCTTGCAGAAGAGTAAAGTACAAAATTTGAAAGAAAGATAAAATTTTGAAGTAAATAATATGTATTCTGTTTCATCCGTCTATCTGGTTGCATTTCTTAATTATCGTTCTCACAGACAGACAGACGGACATTTTTCTAATAATAGAACAAAATTCAAAATGGAAGGACCCGACTATGCAATTTCTCAAGTCACACACATTTTATTCGATTCTATTCATTGTTATTTTGTTTCCTGCTGCATTTCCGCGTTACTAATGCAATGATTATGTAAATTTATATTTTTTGGTTTTATATTGGGTGGTCATTAATTCGATTTATTTTAACTTCTTTTGTTATTTTTTCGTATTTTGTATTATGTTTTTAATAAGTTTAATAAAAAAAATTTTAAACCTACGGTTCGATTAATGTATTAAAAAATATTTTTTTTTGTATTTTAATTTTTAATTCATTAATATAAATATCATGGAAGTTGAAATGAATTTTTTTACTCAAACTCACTGCCATTTGGCGCTATATGTGTGGAAACAAAATTAACAGTATTAATAGATAAATTACTAAGTAAGTTCTTAAATTATTTTTGTTATAAAAATATAACTGTTAAAAAATTCAAACCTCGAGCATTTGAGGAAATGATTGAAATATCGATTACAAAATTCCATCTTTACGCAGATCACACACGTCAAGTCAAAATGTTTGACGATTTGTATACTTTCTCTTTTTGTAACTTTTATACGAAAAAGCATAAATTCTATAAAATAATCCATATTTAACCCCTTAACTGGTTTGTTTTCTCCACTATCTAATTAGATGATACCTTCTATTTCGGGAAAAAGTTTTCACTTTAATTCAACATAACTAAAGAACAGTATTTGTAACGGCTGCGAGCAGGCTCTAAACACTGGCTTTATTTTAGTTTATAAGTTTAAAATTCCGATAATTCTATACACAAAGGGCAAACCAGTTAACGAGTTGTTTTTCAATGAGGCTTTGTAAGAGAAAGTGAAAATCGTTAATTTTTAACATGAATAAATTTTCTTCTTAATCTTTTATCGTTCTTACGTCATTTCTTCCTTATATTCGGAAATGCTTATCACCGAGAAATGGCGTTCTTATGACCACTGTATCTTCCCCAACTGGTAACCTTAGGGTGTTAGAGTGACCTGCCCCTGATAATGAAAAATATAATTCTTATTTTGAAGATCATCTATATTTATTCATAATAAATGTTGACAGGCATGATTTGAGCTATATTTTTGCAGTTAATTTCATTGAATATCAAACTCAGACCTTCTCATCATATTTACGAATCTATAAATATCGCTTCACTGCTATGATAGACTTAAAAAAAGAAAAAGGGATTTCTAGGGTTTCGTGTCGAATAGAAGCCAATGACCCACTTCCTTGGATTAAAACTTGGAGGATGAGTGACAAATTTGGCAACAAAATGAAGGTTTTTAGAAAAAACAAAAATTATTGCTCTATCTCTTTTAAGAACGGAGATATTGAGATTCTTCTGGAATTTTCGAAGTGATGTCACGCGAAAACAATAAATTTTAGAGGTGTCCAAACGACTAGGATCTCTTTGGAGCCTGCTCGCAGAGAGCATTGGTTAGATATTAGACGCTGAGCGCTATTGATAGTGCTGTTTCTGTTATTATTAGTGACTTTCTGTCTGCTTGCTTTGCAGATTTGTAAAAGTGATGAATTTCTTGTCATATGTGCTTTGTATTTGCTGGAATAATCGTGGAATAAAACATCTTTCTCCATTAACCTGCTTGTAGAAATCTTTTAGCCGCACACCCGACATGCGATTCTTGTAACAAAATTAATCGAAATTATAATAGTTGGCTTGAAGTCATATTTTCGCAACAATGCCTGCAACCGAAAAAGAAGACTTCCTTCTGCTGCTTAGTTACCGCAATTATACTTCGCAAGGGTTAGCCCTCGTGCTAGTATGCTCTCACCGGCCCTGCCTATATTTATTCATTTCAAGGGCTTCAATTTACTAATGTTGCTTTATCTTATATTTATAGACATAAAAAATGTCTTTAAATATAAGAAAAAATAACGTTAGTACTTTAACATCCTACATATTTCATTCCCAGATATTTCAATAATAAATGAAACACTAACTTCCAGGACTTCTTTCCTGCTTAAGCACCATTGCAATTCCAGAACTGAACAAGGCAGTTCCACGTTTTCGGAACACTGTATAATCATATGAGTCAAACCTTTTGAAGAATGAACCAAGTCGGAATTCGAAAACCCCACGTTATCTGTCTAAACAAAAGAACAGAAATGACAACAAATATAGACGCGTCTTCAGTGTACTTTTCGCATTTGGATAACTTCTTCAAACGGTATCTTTTACCATGCATGAATGAATAAAATATTTGTCATTTCTTTCACTCTCGCTCAGCCATTTCTTGAATTACATTTAGGTGTCAAGATAGCGAAAAATAAAGGAAAACAATCATGGAAATTTAGCTTGACAGAATGTCCCAACCTATTTATTTACCTTAAGATTAGAGTGTTCTAACAGATTTTTGAACTGTCGAATAGTTCCATATTTCCCAGGTGAGAAAATTTGTAAAATTCTTTTGCTTCAGGCAACCTTGCCCATGAAGGATGAGGATATGTCACTCATATGTATTTCAAAAAGTGGAGCTTACACGAAAATTGAGGTGATAAAATTTGGTCAACAAAGTCTTAGAAACAGAAAAATGAAAATAATTCTTTATATTAGAATTCTGGAACTAAATAGACTATTACCTGGCTTCAGATGTTTCTTCAGTTGGAATGAATAAGAAATTTCGAAAGAGAAATGTGAAATTGCTTTGGGCAACCTTGTCCATGCAGCATGTGGGTATGCCACATTTCTGTTCATTTATTTATTTTTTTAGTTGTTTGAAGAAGTGGAACAGACAAAAATACTAAAGTGTTAAAATGTGGTCTTGAAACTTATAGAAACAGGAAAATGAAAATGATTAATATGTTAGAGCACTGGATTTGAAGGGACTCTTATCCAGGCTCAGATATTCCTTCAATTGGAATGAAAGAGAAATTTCGTGAGAGAACTGTAAGACATTTTATAAAATCATTTTTTCAGGCAATCTTCTCCATGAATCATGAGGGTTTGCCATGCTGTTGTATTTAATGTTGTTTCAAAAAGTTGAACAAAGACGTAAATTATGGTGATAAAATTTCTTCTTCGGAGTTTCAGAAACAGTAGAATGAACAAGTTTCTTAATTGTAGAGATCTGGAACTAAATAGACCCTTATCCAGGATTAGATTATTCTTGAAATGAATGAATGACATATTTGGCAAGAGAATTGTAAGAAATTTTGTAACATTTTTTATGTTTTAGGCAACCTTGTCCATGAAATATTAGGGCGAGTCACTCTTTTATATTTTGCATTGTTTCAAAAACTACAACAAACGAAAATTTTATTGTGATAAAATTTGGTTTACCAAAGTTTTAGAAACATGAAATTGGAAATGAAAATGATTCTTTATGCCACTTTTCTGGAACTAAATGAACTCTTTTCCAAGTTCAGATATTTTTTCATTTAGAATTAATGAATAAATCTTGTATATTATATTGTTGTAAATATATGAATAAATCTTGTATATTATAATCTTGTATTGTATATCTTGTACCATGTGAATTTTCACTGTTGTCGTTTAGAAACTGAAATATTTCGAATATTTTATTGAATATATTGAAATGGGAAACATGTATACGAATTTTCGCAAGTATATGGAAAGAAATATTGAGAAAATTTAGGAAATCAAAAATACAAACAAAATCGGGGGCAACTCATCTGCCAGATTACCGTACTTCTCACTTGCATCGAAAGAGCACTAGAGAAAAATAACAAAGACTCCCTAGTGTGAGTGATAAGGAGCCTGGATGCTGCTAGAGGTCCCAAACATTTCTCGGTAAAACTCGAAATTGGGCAAGAAAAATAAGGGTTCTTCATCTCACAGATTAGTTATGTCCGACGGAAGATTAAAAAAAACGGAAAAAGTTAACTTCGAAAAAGCTGTAGGATTCAAGTAATTGTACAAGTAACAACTCTCAAGTAATTCAAACAAATTGCATCTTTTTCTCAAAAAAATTATAAATTAGAAAGTACTTTTTACTTTAGACGATTTTTAAAATTCTCTTTCATCAGAAGTAACGAATCAGGGATTGTTTAAACACGTGTGTTGTAGTTCCAAGCATGAAAACCCTTTAGAATGGTCTCCCATCTGAGCTGTTAATACTTTTTGGAACGGAGGGTGACCGTCGTAGAGAATGTTTCACTGTAGCTCACATTAAAGAAATAACACTTAGATATAATTTTTCAAAAGTTAAACAAATGGCTAATCAGAAACTAAAAATGTTGCTATACGTGTAAAGTGATTAGATTTCACATATTTTCCGGGGCTGTCCTGATTCCGATTTCCCTTCGAGTCCTGGATTGGAAATTGTCCCTAATTTGAATAAAATGTTTGGATTTTAACATGTTTCACAGAGAAATAAATTGTTGACATTTTTAATCAGAATTAATTTTTTTGAAAATTTGTTTCTGAAGAATTGTCATTCTTAACTTCGCATACTAAAAATACTGTCACCTGAAAGACTGAAGAAAGAAGGTAATGTAACCAACAGCTAATATTTTATTTACTCTTTTTCATCTCTGTCTAGCAATTTTTAAACTTTGAACGATTAATTACATGATTGTCTTTGTTAAATCGTCGCCTGAAAAGCAACATCACCAATATCAATTTTTTGAAATTTCAAAGAGAAAAAAAACTGGATTTTTCGCAACCAATAACGAATATTTTTGAATTTCCTTTCACTACTTGTTGGAAAATACGTTATAATGTTTTTTATCGATGTTAAAAAATTCAGAAATGTTTCATATTTTTTGCGAATGTTTCAGTTTTTTCTTCCTCTTTGAAATTTCGAAAATATAGATAGGTTATGTTGAGCGTGGTGCTGCTTGTTAAACGACGATACTTTCTTTCTTTACATAATTTTTGGATTTTACCAAAATAATTTCCAAGAAATTTTGAGGAATATCCGACAAAATAAACAAACATCAAAATGAAACTTTCTTGAAACTTTGAGAAAGAGAAACTCTAATTAAAATAATGTTGTTTATTTATATACTTTTTAGAATTTCCCCAAATAATATCCAGAGAACTTTCGTCAAATTTTCAATTAAATAAATAAACATTAATAATTAACTTACTGGAAATTTTGAACTTCAGAAATAAAAATTAAAAACACTATAATTATGTATTAAATAAACATCGAAAAAACATTACAACGCAAGATATCAAATGAAATACCTTTAAAAATATGTTGCTATCATCACATTCGGGAAAATAGCAAAAATTTGAAAAATTAATGTCAATATTTTAAAAGCTTTTTAAAGAAAATTAAATTTTACTTAGCAAACTTTATCTTAGAGAAGAGAACCATTGGTGCATTTTTACACAGCACCTCTGGTTCTTGAAATTTGTGACTAAGTCAAATTAAATTACTATCTTTTATGATAATGTACCAATCTGTTTTATGACAATGTAATCTTAATATGATAGTGCTCATAGGCTAGCATATTATCTGTGAATTGCGACACGCATGACGCGAAAATCGTTCAAAACACTCTACATGGCAGATCGTTAGACCTAGAGCTGAAGTCCGAAACATTTTATCATGATAATATTATAGGCTTCACTCGTCTGTTTTTATATTTCTTTTGACAATACATTTATAATTATATAGCAAAGATTGTATTTAATATCGTTGCAACAAGCGTGTGTTTAGTAAATCAGGAGCAGGGGCATGGAGCGGCGTTATGTGTTTAGTAACTAAACGAAGTAAAACTATTGTCGTTATATATACTTAAAGATATTTTTAAAAATTTTGCAAAATTAGGCAAGATATTGCATGGATATAAAATTTATATCACCGAACAGCTTAGGTTTTTAATTTTAAAGTGATGTAAAAAGGATTTTCATGAAATAAGAAAAATCCGAGTTTATCTCAGAATAACTTTGATTCATTGTTATTTAAAATCTAATTTAAATTTTGAGAAACATTTCTTAGTGAGAATTTGCTCCCGAAGAAGCAAATCCTGCAAAAATTAGTTTCTCTAGGTCCCTCGGACTGTCATATTTACTATTCTTAGCAATTTTTGCAAGAATTTACAGATAGCATGTCAACTATCTTGTATGCTTTTTATTTTGAAATAAATCTAATTATATGTTTACATTATTTAGTGTCGACGGCCAAATATTATGTAAAAAGACAAACGATCTAATAAATAATGATATTTGACAAAATCACATTATCATGCTACAATGTTTCGCACTAGAGATTCCGATTCCGCTTGTTTCTTGCGTCTCAAAACATCATTCGACTGCTCTAATAGACTTTGCTCAATTACACAACACACTGAAGAGAACAGTAATAAAGTTAGGCTTGATTTTGTGATCTTTAAATCAATAGCAGGTCGGCGGAGAGATTCCTTAATTGCTGTTGAGCGACTGTACAAACCATCACCATATATGGAAATGAAATCTTCTATTCCACTCTGAAATAATGACAGTGGTATCGTATTTAATTTTGTTACAATGCACCACTCTTATAATAAAGAGCAGCGCTTTCTATAAGTAACTCCTACACTTTTACCTTCCGCTAAACGCTCTAGAATTAAGGCATAATTATATATAAATAAATTATATTTAGAAATAGTGGTAATAGATTGAAATATTTGAATACAATTACAGTTGCGGTTTAGTTTAGTTTAGTTATATTAACGTCCCGTTTTAAAACAACAAGAACGCTGTTTTGGGACGGACTTCACAATTTTGAACCTCTGTTCGATGACGAGCACACCGCCTGAGCTAGCACCCATTTCCAAACTTCGGCGTGCAACAGGTCCAATACACGACGGTTCTTCAGTGGAATAGGTTTTCGAACCTGGAAGCCGATGCCTTACTACTAGGACACTGCGGCCTCAATACAAGAGGGAAACGCTTCAATTAAAAGAGTAACTAATTGCTTACCAGCCACCTTTGGCGACCAGTTTGTTCGTTGAGAATTTACTTCCGACTAAATCTCTTTAATGGTTCGCTTAAAAAAGTAATTTTAACCTTCATTTGCTATAGACATTTAACCCGTGTTCATTTCGTACCCTTGTACCTTTTCTGTTTCCCGTCTACAAGAACGTCCCTAATGGAGTCAAGAAACTGTCCATGTCATGAAACATCAAATTGCATGTTTTCAGAGCCAACTTTACTTTTGTATTCCTCATGTTAAATACTCATTTGATTTAATTAATAAATTGGAGCTGCACATTTTACGTCATACAATATGTTAATTGGCTTAAAACACACTGATAACTGAATCATCGGAACCATAATCGTTCATTCCTATTGGGTTATTTCCTAATATGCCGACTATGTTGATAACATTCTTCACCTGTTTCACAAAAAAAATTATGAAATAAAAAAAGAAATAAAATTCCAGTACGATAATAATCTTAACTTTCAACAATGGAAGCGAAAAGCGCTATAAAATATTTGTTTAAAACTTGAAAATGGTTTGAATATCATTGCAACAATGAAAAGTATTGTTGTTAATTATACCAAAAAATATTTCTTTAAAAAAATGTTTAAATTAGAGACAAATTAGTACAGCAACTGAAGTGATATCAATAAATAGATAATTTTTTGAAATTTTTAGTGTTAGATTGCAAATATTGCATCAACATTGTCATCAGCTTTGTCAGTATTTTTAATAATTTTAATTCTTCGCCACTAAAGTTTCTTTCTTTTCTTGTGGCAACTTTGGCTAATTTTAAATTTCAAACGTTAATTTTAACCGTTTCATTTAATTTCTAAATTTTACTTAATTATTTACTTTGTTTTCGATTTAATTATTATTTGTCTTAATTTTTGTTGTTGTTTCCATTAAGGTTTCAACTTTATTAATTTTTAAATTCAAATTTTGCTACGGGATTATTTCTTCGCCATCTTGGCGCGTAGGTTTTTGGTGTTATCAGGCTTTTGGCGTTTGACTGGAATCGTTTTCCGTTACGATTGGAACTTTCTTTTGTGTGCTTCTCTGAACGAGTGAGGGTATTGGCAGCTGCAGGTCCCAGGGCCTTTTTTAGGCTTCTGGGGACCTTAAGGCCTTCAGAGAGTCAACCATTTTTATATATAGATTTATTTTTCCGTTGGAGCAAAAATGATGCAAGTGTTGTATTCTTCAACAAGATTTTTCGTGTGATGATGTAAGATTTGATTCTGCAAAATTTGAAATCTTCTGGATTCTGCGAATTATAAAACCTTCATGCAGTGAATGGTGTCGTCGAAGGGAAAAAGTTTTTTTCTTTTCATCTTTCTTTATTCAGATGAAAATTGGAGAAAATTGTGACAGCTTTTGGTGCTAAGATTTTAAAATCAGTAGCTAGAGTGCTCTGATTATTCAAGCCCTGCACTAAAGATGATCAGGGTGCAATAATTCTTCAATAGCCTGCTCTGCAAAAATTTACGTTAACTGTGTGTTGATGAAAATGTGCAAGGAAACTTGTTAGTATACCAATAATGCGACTGTTTTACCTCAAGAACGAAAACGTAATTTTTGTATTTAAAATTCTCCAAATTTTTCTTACAACGTGTGCTTTGGTTAGTTTTTTTTTTATTACAAGCGAAACAAAGACTGTGATGTGCTCTGTAAATGTACCGCCTTTTCTGCAGAATCAAGATGTTTCTTAAATTTGTGGTTTCTACCTAATATCCTTATTAGTATATATTTTTTTGAGCCTGCAGTGCGTTGTATTATGTGTAGCTACATATTTTTAATTTGGTTATTATATTTTCTAAAAATGTGCATCATCTTGTATATGTGTAACTTATGGCAGTGTTAAAGTAATTTAATTTAAACTATTCTAAAATAAAAAAAATAAAAATTTAAATTCATAGATTTTGATTCTGTTTTAATTTCTCTGATTTGTTTTTTACAACTAGTATTGTACTACCACTATATGCAAATTAACTTTTAATTAAGTAGCTAGGGTTTTCAGGTCAGTAAAGGTAGGTGAATTATTTCAATATAGCTTGAAATGCTTATTATTGTGTTTATGATTGAGTACCCAGAATTAATTAATTGTTCAATATATTTAATGCCCTTAAATTTTGATCCCCCAATATTTATTATTTGATTATTTACATTTTAATTATTAACATTTAGATAGTGTAAAAATAATTTTTGTGTTGTAATAGTATCGGAAGTAATTAAAGGAAAACGCCCCGAATTCACTTAATTTTTATTTAATTAAAATTCTAATTAAAATTTTAGGAAAAAAGCTTCAAGATGCAAATTCCCACCCTTCATTGTATGTGTGTGCTAAATTTAGTAATTTCTGTACTGTTGAATGATGTCGCTCCGGGACAGTCTATATTGTAATAGCAGCTTAAAGGAGAAAATGTCTATTAATGTGTCGACATCTAGTGTCATACAGTGTAAGCATTAATAATTGTATAAGTCTTGCGAAGCATCTGCTAGACGCGGTAACAGAAATATCATGTTAGTTAAAGTAAGAGGATTGAGTGATGGTTATGAGCATTTTTTAAATGTATTTTATATTAGCTGATATGCCTGGCATTGATGGGGATAAAAATACTTTCACGCCTCAAAATTATAAATTAGCAACTCTTTTATCAGTGCCAACAAAATCACAATTAAATGTCTACTTTTATCGTATTAACAAAATATAATAAAAATCCTTATGTATACATCGTTTTTCATTGCTTCAAAAAACAGATTTTTTCAAGTTCGAAGAAAATCGAATTGCCCGTTCGGTCGTGATTACATAAAAACCAAATTTCGAGACAGACAGAAAAAGACAGCTGAACGGTTAAGTTAAAACGGGGACATCGCTTCGCTCGGTCAATAAAGTACAATTTCAAACTCATAAATGGGTAAAACGTGAAGGCTCATCAAAACCTCGAAGTCGAAATTTTTAATAGTTACGACACTTTCTCTGTGTTCAAATCGCATATAAGAAAATTAAGAAGTTGTGCATATTGAAAACACATCTTACTTTCTGAAGACATATGAGTCCATCTCAAACAGATGATGAACTTTGTTTCAATAAACAGAACAACAATTAAAACCATTCCCTTAAAATGGTGATATCCCTACATCAATCTCAGACATGTATTATTTTATATTGTTTTCCTTAATTTTTATTCCCATTTACACAATAATGTGCTAAGTGGGTGAATACTAATGCAGCCACAAGTCTA
>BGPR01038344.1:0-14749 GCA_013235015.1 Araneus ventricosus | reverse complement strand
ATTATCGAAAAACATTCCAGAATTTTCTATTTTCCTTCTAACGTTTTATTTGAAATAAGAAAAAATTTCTTTATTGCCCACGCCGACCCAACGTAGGAAATAAACAGTAGAATTGCAGCTTTTAAAATTAAGGATTCCATGCACAATAAATTATCACACCTAATTACTTTTCTTTTTCTTAATTGGATTATAGATTGGTTTTCTTAATTGATTTTACTATCTTTGATGCACATACTTTAACGAGTTCACACTGCTTTCACTTCCAATAGCAGAGCATAGCTATGCCTAAGTGCCTGAAAGCTACCGTATTAGTAAAGTACAGGTGACGAACGCAGTTTCTCATATTGGGTTATGTGTTCAGCAAATTCTACATCAATAAATTTATCCATGAACTTAAAATCAGCCATACACTTCCATGCAGATGGCCCTGCGTTCCCAGCATTGCATTTCCAGTGATTTTGGATGGTTGGGTCAGCTGAAATGTGACACACAATACATTTTTTTCTTTCTGAACATTTGAGAGCACAAGTTTTTAAAACATATGAACCAGCTATGCCAAAATAAAATTCTTAGGGTAATCTGTGGTTTTTGTAATTCCTTCCAGTTGTAGGAAGAGTGCATGTTCAGTTATTTCTCAGTTGATGACGAAAATTGCTAGTAACTACTTTCTTTTTTCTGCATAAATCGAAATCCCATGGTCAGAATAATATGTAGACCAATTTAATTACAATTGACTAAAGAGATTTTTTTTCAATCGGACTTTGAACACCTCACGTTATTTCATGTCCCCTATACAGTGGGTAAAAAAGTTTCCATAGGCAGATATAGCCAGAAGTAAAAGCTTCATTTGTCGCCGAAATTTTTTTGTGAAGAAAATGAAAATTAACAAATTGGTTCAACAGAAATACATATATTATTTATGAGTATTATGAAGAAAAAATTTTGATATAATTAAAAAATAAATAAAAAGAAACAAAAAATGTCACTGATGAGGAACAAAAAAAGTTTCCGTATGGTCTTTATATAGTTTATGAAAAGATATTTTTTATGTTAATCAAGATGTATTAAATGGTCGGGCGCCCACCTTTGTCCTTTGTTTCTACTCTCAGACGTTGTGGAATGAATCTTGCGAGTATTGTTTGTTGTTTCGGGGAAATAATACTTCAAATACCCTAAATGGCACTTTGTACTTAGACCTTGTTCTAAATGCCATATATTTTGATCTCACGACTGATTTTTTCCCATAAATGTTTTATGGGGATTAAGTTGGGAGACTGGGGTGGACTATAAATTTGCTGTTTAACATGATAGAAGCACCATTCTTGACAAATCTTGGAGGTGTGTTTAGGATGTTTGTCCTGATGGAAAGTAAATGTAGTTCCAAATGACAATTTTTCTGCACAAATTCAGACATTTTGCTATAGAATGTTATGATTGATGTACCTATCCATATTTCTTCTATAAAACATAAATTGCGGACACCATCAACACTCATACACACCCACATCATGAAGCCTCCGCCACCTTGCTTGAGTGTTCCACATAAATTCTTAGTAAGTATCTGTTGATTTGGTTTTATCCAGAAAAAACCTGGACCATCTGAACCAAGGATATTATATTTTGATTCAACTTTAAAAAGAACTGATTCCCAGAAAAATAATTGCTAACTTTGATGCTTCTTTGAAAACTCAAGACCATTTTTCCGTTACAGAGATTCATACAATTCTTCTTACTGGACGCACGTCCATTGTAATTTGCTTCTGTTATGATATTTCTCGGCGTTGAGGTGTCACTTCAATGTTATAATCAGCATTTAGGTGAGCTGCGATATATATTAACTGGAACATACCCGTAGTAAGTGAAAAGTGTTTTATAACTGACGAACAGCAGTTTGAACACCGAAAATAAAAGTATTTTGTAATAATTGGATGCTTTTTTTCCTCTCCCTAACACGTTTCGTCAGGCGTCAGTGTTAGAAATCGCGAATAAATGAATGAAGTTTCAAGAGTTCTGTACTTAGCAATGATATTCATTAAGTACCTTTTGCTGCGAAATTGAAGATGTCCTACTACTTTATAATTGACTGTTTTCCCTTATCTTGTACCGCTTTTGAGATAGGAACGGTAAATCAGCAGTTTGCCGCCAGGTGGCGCTAAAGGCCGTCACCGAGGCACAGAGCATAGCTACTTCACTACATTTGCCACCACTTTTATGAATATAGCTGCAGTCACTCTGAAATCGAGGCTCTGGCTACTGGGTTTGATATTTGATACACCACACTCACAAAAAAAATTAGTAGTAAACAAGTAAGTGTTCTCCAGCCAAATGGATATTCCAACACCGTAGTCTAGTCCGACCCCGGATATCCTCAACTAGCAACATGGCGCACCGCTACAAGGCCTCATCTTGTAGTTTAACTGCTCATAAATTCAATGATTTTAAGTCTTCCATATATTTATATAGTTAAAATTTCACTAACAGTTCTAGTTTTTAGCTTTTGATGCGTGAAAGAATCTAAGCACCTGGAAACAAATAAGAATGCGTGAATAGTTTTCCATGTATAATATATCCATGTATATATATATCCTTGTACGTATTTATCGCACAGGAATTTTTATGATGTAATAATTTATAAATTTTCAATGTTTCTTAAAATAACATGCTTGTTCAATGAAATCACGGCACATTTTTTTTGAATATTCTTAACATATTGCACTAAGACCAAATAAACATGTTTAATTCTTTGCCAGGTTTGAAAAAATTAAGAAAAGTTGAAGTTTAAAACATTTCTACGATATAGAATAATATTTAGCACATCAAAAAATTAATGACTATAAGTATTAAAAAATGAAGTGAAAGGAAAGAACTTTCCATGAAAAAGAACAAATGTAATTCAATAATTTAAAAAGTACTTGCTGCTTCTTAAATGATACATCCACATATTTTAAATGATTCATACTCTACAAACAACTTTTTTTATGTGTATTCCTAATTTATTATGTATATTTTATACGATATTCCAAATTTATTTATAATTTCTATATGAAAGAAAATCTCAACTTAGTGAAAAGAGAATTCTCAATATTATATGGTTTCGGCTCTAAAAATTAAATATGCATCAAAGCAAATTATATATTCAGAAATTAAATAATATTGAATAACATCGAGATAAAAATACGACGCATAACGAATTACTATTTACGTCCATATCATGACTCTAGAGATTCGTTCCCGTATACGACGAGTGACTATTTCTGTTCGCACAAGATGTGCTTTTAAGGGACATGACATTCTAAACACATACTGAATCGGAGTCCGAAACCCTTCTACCACTTCTGTCAACCGCACCACCGATAGCTTAGCTATCGATGTGTTTTTAAGTAGTTTTAATATTAATTACATTAACTTAAGCACGATAGGAAATTGTAATTATTTTCATAAGTTTTTTTAAAAAAATAAATTGGTAAATTTACTTAACTATGAATTTATGTTTCATTTTGTAGTACGATAAATAAATACCAGAGGTAGTGAAATTAAAGCAGAAAATTATGTTATTTTATCACATATGTAAAGACCAAAATTTTCAGTCTTTATTCAATTCTTAAAAATATTACCAAAATTTTTCAATTTGTAGAGAAAATTTAAGAACATATAGTATTTTATCGAAAATCTAAAAGAATTTCTATGAAACAGTTTTATTTATATTTTCAAAGAAGGACAATAGAAGAATATATTATTACCCTGTTTTACAATTTTGAATTGAAAAGTATGTTAAAAGATGCGGCATCCACTAATATGTAATAAGAAATTTTCATTCAATCTTGGTTCTTGTTTTCAAATATCTCTTCATCCATCTCTTCACCTAATATGAAGTAAACAGCGCTCAGTTATCCACCCATTTTCTGAGCGGTTCAAACACCCTCAAAGTTGAATTGAATACAGACTTCATTTTAAAAAATTATCCTAACTTTGCATTCACTGCAGCTCTCTCTAACAGCTATTCCGTCTTTACAACATTTTCTAACAGTGTTTTTTTTTTTTTTTTTTTTTTTTTTTTGCCCACATAATTCAAATACCGAACTAAGAATTGAATCAATATTACAAATAAGCCTCTAAAAATTAAAACACTGTTTGAACAATACTCAAATGTATTTAGCAATATCATGTTAAGTTTAATCAAACTGAAATGAAACATTTACTCATTAGGGTGGGTGATAGTGTGGATCGAAAAGTATAGGAAAAAATTTTGGGGGGATATTACTTTTGGCGCGGGGTGGGAAAGTTTTGTCTTAAGTATATATAATAGTTTATATAATTTTTTTATAGAAATCCATTTATATCTTCCGGTGCCCTTTTCATAAAAATTGAAATTTTTATGAAAATCTACAATTTTTTTTCGAAATTACTTTTAGCGCTTGGTGGGAAAGCTATATCTTAAGTATATTAGTTTACATATATTTTTTTATTGAAATCTATTCATATCTACCAGAACCCCAAGTGCCCCAAATATAGCTGAAAATGACATTTTTTGGAAATTTATAAAAAAAATATTTACGAAAATACCCTTTAACGCCAGGTAAGAAAGTTTTGTTTTGGGTATAATATTTCACGTTTTTTTTTTTATTATTATTATTCAAATTCATTTATATCTTCTGATGGCCCAAGCGCCCAAAAATAGTAGAAAATTGAAATTTTTGCGATTTTGACTCATTCAAACAACAAGGAAGAAGGAATTAAACAACGCTTTTTCCAAAGTTTCCCTTGTAGCGATATGTTTTTATTTAGGAAAAGTCGAGATTGTGGCGTAGTTTATCTTTGCCTTCGAAATAAAGTAAAATTGTGTTATAATGTAAAATATAAAAACTAAGAAAAGGTAGTTGTGGGACCCTGAATAATATTATATAAACAAAAATAATCTTATTCATTTAATAATAAAAATAAATATTTTTTCTTTCTATTCCGTACGTTCTTCCCTGTAAAATCGCTTCTTTAACGCATTTTTTATTTTTAAATTTTAATTAAAAATTTGCAAAAAAATCTTTGGTTTTTTCTGCAAATATTTAAGTGTCTTGGGGCACCGGAAGAAATCAAACAATTTGAAAAATTTTGCATGTATGCTGGTACACTTAAAAGACGACTTTCCGACCTACGCCGATTATTCTATCCACACTTCGAATTTTCGATCCACCCTAGTGGGTGACTGTTATATCCAATAAGAAAAACTCTAATTTTTATCCAGCACAGCAAATGAAAGGTGCAGAACAACATTTTTAGAACACACAAAACATTTGTTTAGAATAGGGCGCGCGCGTGTGTGTGCGCGCGCGCGTGTGTGTTTCATAGCTTAAATTTTCTTTCATAACGTCAAAGCCAGATATCTTAGGAATGTTATATAAAATTCCATTTCAATACCATTAAGATTTAGAAAGTTGTAGGCATTGCAGCCATCAGAATTTCTATTGTTCTCTAAGAGAAACAAAATGATCGGTTTTTATACAAATCAATATTTTTCAACTTGAATCTTCGAGTATTAATCCTTGAATTAAAATTTTAATTATTTGTTTAATTTATAAGTGCAGATGAGATAATCAAGATATTAAACATTCATAAATTTCAATATTGCTGTTCGAAGATTAAAAGTTTAAAATTTTGATTTGTGGTAAACCCCTCGTCATGTTGTTTCTCTTAGAAAACAACAGAAATTCTGTTGACTTGAATGCCTACATTTTCCTAAATCTTAATGGTATTCAACTGTAATTTTTATATAAGCTGTCTTAAATATCTGGCTTTGACGTTATGAACGAAAATTTACGCTATGTTTCGAACGAGCTCAGCTAAAAAGTATTTACTTCAACTACTCCTATTTCCCTAAATAGTCAAGGTATGGACTTCAAATTTTAATACAATGTTCTTCATCAATTCATTTACGGTAACATAAAATTCCTCGTAACAAATTCTCACTGTAAAATGTGAGTTTTCACGATAGTATGTCCCACGATTCTCCACAACTGATTGTGAACCATTGTGTTCAGATTAACACCAAATGTAGCTTTTTTTTTTTACCAATATCGCAATATTTTTTCCCAGTATTTTATTTAATTTTAAAGAAAATTTCTTTATCCTGTAGTTTGTACTGAAGCAAAATTGCAAATTATATAATATCAAATATATTGGCATTTCAGGCAATGTAAATTAGCATGTAAGCAGTTATAATAGATAAAATTTAACAAAAGTTATTAAAAATTAATTAAAACTTTTGTATTATACAGAATAGCGCATATGCAGCATCTTCTAATAAAATACAAATACAGATAATAGAAAACAAAATAAGAAAAAAAGAAAATATACAGAGGAAACAGAAGAAGTAAACAATAGCGATAGCAATGCAAATTTTTGCGTGCCCAACGCAGTAGCATCCAGTGATTGCATCGACAAAATTGTCCTACAATTAACCAACAAATCACTATAGCATTAAAACAACAAAAAATTATAAAAAATCAAAAAACATAAAAGAAAACGATTAGAAAATAAAAGACAATACAATCAAAATGGAAGAGCACTCGAATGGCGCACTTTTTCAAAGACCACACGCCATTGGAGTTGTAATATGGATACATTTTCTGTCAAGGGCAAGACTGCATAGCCAAAACTATACCCTTTGTTGCCTGAATTTATCCATTTACTGAAATATATGAAATAATTCCTTTGGAAAAAGAAGAAAGAATATAAAGTCCTTTATAAACTAATCCAATAGATACTAGAGAAAGTAAAATAGAAACTATCGAAAAATGAAGCAAGAGATGACGCTAACGGAAAAACATAAGACAACAGAGGGAGAACAAATTCTGGATATTAGCATGCCTAGCTCAATCTATGTAGAAAATATCGAACCAATTACCAGAAGAAAAAAGTTCTTCAAACTTTTTTAAATAAGTTATTGACGTAAAAGAAATTATTTGGGTAACCGTTATCTTTCAAAATATGCTTTTAATTATCTAAAGCTTTAGACAGAATTGAATGGTTATTACAAATGTTTATGATTCTATTAATTTGAGAAAAAATGGAATTTCTAATAATTTTATAGTGAAGATTTGTTTGAAAAGCCTTAAAGTTAAATTATTTTCTTTTATCGTAAATGTCAAAAGAGACTCCTCAATTTAAAATTTCAATTTCCAGATCCAAAAAATTGCATTTGTTCAATTCATTATTAGCATTGTTTAATTTAAATTCTTCTGAATAGCAATTATATATGGAGTTAATATTGCTATAATTAAACACTAAAAGATCATCAATGTAACGATAACCAAAAATTAGTTCATTTTTAATTAGTTCTCTCTCAAATGAGTGAAGAAATAATATATTGGCCAATGCACTAGAAAAAAAACAACCCATAGGAATTCCTAAAAACTGCTTATAATAGTTAATTCCATTAAAGAGATAATTTTCAAAAGTATTAACTCTGCAAATATCTAAGAATTTATTTTTATCTATTAAATCAGTATTAAGGTATAGATCATAAACATTTGAGCAGGCTTCAATTAATTTATTATGTGGGAGGCTAGTAAAAAGATTTTTCAAAATCAAATGTATTAATGTTATAAATTTTATTTTCTTTAAGAAAATTCAAAATTTTAGCATTACTATCAATAATGAAGTTCTCTTTTTCTTTCATTTTATTAAGAAAAATTTTTAGAATTTTAAAGAAAAATTTACCAAAATGATACTTGTAGCAGCCAGTGCTACAAGTAACAAATCTGAATTTTAATGGATTTTTTATGAAATTTAATAGTAGGGAAAAAGTAAGGATAATTTAAATTACTGGTTTTAATTTTAGTGTTTTTAACAAGTTCTATTATTCTTTTTTCCAGTTTTTTTTGCCAAATTTAATTAGTTGATATATTTTATTTAAATTATTTTCATTAAGAATAATTTCCTAAAGTGCCATTTACACATTATGCAAAAAATTAATACCTGCTTTGTCAATTGTGGTAACTTTTAAGATGCTTGTTGAAGAAAATACCTCTATTAATAATTTTGTTTTTATTATTATATATTCTATTATCGGTCTCCATTAAAATTCTCTGTTTCCGTTCTCCGAATCCTTCAATAGGCCAATGATATTTCCTGGCAATATTTGCAATGAAAATATCCAAGTCTCGATTATAAGAATTAACCACCCTTATTTGACTAACTTTATTACTTAACCTAAATTTAGTTCCCTTTAACATAATGTCTCTAAGAGATTTAGATTTAATTATATTCAAATTACCCGTGATAATATGTCCTCTATGTTTATCAATAAATTCCTTAAGATCTTCTTAATTACAAAAACAGCGAGTATTGTTTATCTCATTTAAATTTTTACAAAAGAAATTATAGTTACAAATTTACGTTTTAAGAGTCCTTGAAAATGCATGTAAATGCTTTCAGGTAAGTGTTTTTGCTCATGTTAGTGTTAGTGTGTTTCTTATTGTAATCTGAAACCATTCCTTAATTATTTACTTTCAAAATGGGTCAATTATTTTGTGAGCACCCTATAAATTGGGCAATGAAAATGAAAATATTTCTTGTATATTATACTCCCTACCTTTAAATCACGAAGGGGGGGGGGGAAACTGGCTCATCTAATATTTTAGACAGAAACTATTCGGACCATAAATATAAAAGTAATTGCAAAAAGAATATTTACAAATTTCAGTATAACAGATCATATGAAATACTGTTTTTCAAGCACATCCAAACACATTAAATAAACTGATGCACATTTTTGTTGCCTTTCTCTATAGTATCGATGATTGTGGCAGGGGAAGGGGTGCAGAATTAAGAACTTTTTCCTAGAGCGTAGAAACATATAAATCAGCCCCTGAGATTAACCATAACCAAGCTACAAGGAATCATTATCAATCAGCGTATGCTGTTCAAACTTCGCAAACTGTAATATTCGCAAATACACAATTCGCATGAAATTCAACGATTCCGCTTACTTGTCAGTCAGGACTTGTAGGCAACATTTTAGACATTCTCCAATCCTAAGAAACATATAAATTTATTGACTCAAACATAGAAGACTAACACATAACACACTCAGCACATGAGAAACACAGAACAAAAATGAAACATCATTTCAGAGACAGTAACAATATAATATAGAAACATTAAAACGGCGAGCAGCGCCACCAGTAGACATTCCTGAACAAGGAATCTTTATCAATCAATATATCCTGTTCGAATTTCGCAAATTCTGAAATTCGCAAATACACAATTCGCATGAAATTCAACGATTCCGCTTACCTGTCAGTCATGACTCGTAGGCAATATTTTAGACATTCTCCCATCGTAAGAAATTTAAATATTAATTATCATATTAATTTATTGACGCAAACATAGAACTATCACATAACACACGAGGCGCAAGACAAACACAGAACAAAAATGAACAAGACACCATCAGAGAGAGAGTTACAATATAATATGGAAAACTTAAGACAGCGCGCAGCGCCACCAGTGGACGTTCGTGAAATCTTCTTTCAACATATCCTTTTCAAATTCCTAGTAGGCACTTTTTAATTTCAAAAGCTTAACATAGTAAACTTTAGTTATAGTTAAAGTCCGCCCATTTAGTATGTCTTGAAACAGGTTCTATAGTTTCAAACGAAACAAATTTCTTTTAGATTATAGCAAGTGTCATGCGCAGCGTGAAAATCAAAATAAATCAATAAAAAATAACATTTCCTCAATAGGGTCATTGTATAATTTGACTATGAAGGTTTTCTGTATTACTAATATATTCTTTATTTTTTTAGTTCAACTAAAGCATCTGCCGAACTTCAGTTATGAAAGTGAAGACTTTTCGTTCAAAATGACATTTGTGTGCAAGTCAGAGTGCCCCTTCACAATACTCACTCGATTAAGAATATCTTAAGAATCCATTTAATTCAAGACCTTATAAAAATTTGTTATTTTCAGCTAATCAGGCCACCACTATCCACTAATCTTCGAATTTGAATGTGGTATTTTTAAACGACACTGTGTGTAAAGACAGATGTGTGATGATCTCTGATCTGAAAAGCAGTGGTAAGCTTCACGTATGCTCAATCTCACATGCATTTATTCAGCATAATCCGAGAAAGTCCATACGTAGAATTGTAGAGGAATGCAAATGAAAGCGATGAAGAGTACACAAAATTCTGATGAACACCTTGAAAGTGTTTCCGTTCAAGATCCTATCTTACCAAGCCATACCAGTTCGATATCTGCGACAAAGAGAAGAGTACGCGAAAACTGGCTATAATTAATGTTCATGGATTCTATGTTGGTTGTATATTGTTCACATATGAGGGCCATTTCCTCCTGGATGTTTTCAGGAATACAAAAAACTAGAGATTTTGGGTTGCAGAAAATCCACAATAGTGTCAAGCACGACTTTTACATTGAGCAAAGTTAACGTTCGGCTTGGTTTGGATTTTTTTGGCCCAAAAGCCAGAATGTTGGCTATACTATGCTAAGAACGTATTGATTTGCCACTTAGTTAAAACACAAAAAAATGCACATTTGGAATCAGTTGTAATTTGACTGCAACTGATTGATTACAAAAGAAAGTTTTTAACCCTTTTCTAGGACTCCGCCCAAAATAGCCCTTGTGTTGCTTCAAAACGGGACGTTAATATAACTAAACTAAACTAAACTAAATCTAGGACTCCGAACTGAGCAACAGCATGCAGCGCCCTCTCTTGGCGCCAGTTGCATATAATTTTGAAATTTCTGTATGAGATTTTTACGGTTTTCAAAATAAACTCTTGCCGCTAGATTCATTCTTCTATCCCTCTCCGTTTCTGAGGTATTTCATTTTAAAAGGAGCGAATACTTTGTGAGACATCATGTAGTGAAATTCTTTGAAATACTTCTACGACTCTGTAACTCAAGTAGCAATGATTCTATAAAAAAACTATAGCAAAATTGATAAGGAAGAAACCACATGTCAGACAACATTATTAATTCTTACTTTAAAATATCATATCAACTGTAACTCAATACCGAAATTAATACATTTTAAAAGAAAGGACGAAAATTAATTTTTTATACAATTTTAACTGCTCTACTCAATATACGCTATTTAACCATCTTTCTAATCTAAGATTAGATAAACTAAACAAAATTTAAAATGAAACAAAAAGAAAGAAAAACGTAAAGACAAAAAAACAGCAAATTTAGACAAGAACAATGACAATACATCTTTAATCGTAAGAAAGCAACAGCCTCAAATTGTTGCATCAACAGAAGGTTGAAACGATAATATTTAAAACACATAAAAATATGTAAAAAAATGAATTTCGAAAGTAAAAATTGTTCAAAAAGGAAGAAATGAAAAAGGAATCGAATGGTGAACTTTATCAAAGACCACTCACCATAAAGATTCCAAAATTGGACAAGATTTTCTGTCAAGGGTAAGATTATAAATCAAAATTATACCCTTTGTGGCCTGAATCCCGTCCAAAATCAATATTTGAATCATTTTGATGAATCAAAATGCACAATCCTTAAAATATCAAAAAGTACTAGAGAGTGTGTTAACCCTAACACTCTCTGCCGAAATCTTAGATGCAAAACAGACGACGCCAATATACATGAAGCAACAAAAATTAGAAGCGAGCACGTAGCTCCCTCTATGAAGAAAAATTCTAACTAATTAATCAGAATAAAAAACTAATGTTTAAACAGTTTTAGCAAATTAAAATGAAAAAACCATTAATATATTAATTAGAGAAATTTTTAAACTCCTTTTAAAAAACTATTAAAATTAATGAAAGAATTTGGGAATCCGTTGTCTTTAAGAATATTTTTTAAATTATCTAAAGCTTTAACTAAATTAGAATGGTTGTTACATATGCTATTTATTCTATTAATTTGAGAAAATATGGAATTTCTAAAAATTTTATAATGAAGATTTGTATGAAAATTACAAAGTATTATAGCCTTAAAATTAAACTCATTTCTTTTATCAAATAAGCCAACAGATATACCTGAATTTAATATTTCAATTTCCATATCTAAAAAATTGCATTTGTTAATTTCTGTATTGGTTTTGTTTAATTTAAGCTCTTCTGGATAGCAGTTATAAATGGAATCAAAATTATCATAATTAAACACTATAAGGTCATCAATAAAACGAAAACCATAAATAATTTCATTTTTAATTAATTCCCTCTCATATGAATGTAGAAAGATGTTTGCCAATGCACTAGAATAATTGCAACCCATAGGAATTCCAAAAACCTGTTTATAGTATTCAATTCCGTTAAAGAGATAGTTTTCACAAATATTAACTCTGCAGATTTCTATCCATTTATTTTTTTCTATTAAATCAGTGTTTAGGTATAAATCATAAACATTTGAGCAAACTTCAATTAGTTTATTGTGTGGAAGGCTAGTGAATAGATTTTCAAAATCAAATGTATTAATGTTATAAATTTTATTATCTTTAATGAAATTTAAAATTTTAGTGTTGTTATCTATAATGAAATTCTCTTCTTCTTTGATTTTTTTAAGAATAATTTTTAGAAATTTAAAGAAAAATTTACTTAAATGATAGTTGTAACTTCCAGTGCTACAAGTAACAAATCTGAATTTTAAAGGATTTTTATGAAATTTGATAGTAGGGAAAAGGTAAGGATAATTTAGGTTACTGATTTTAATTTTAGTTTTTTTAGCTAGTGCAATAATTCTTTTATCCAGTTCTTTTTTTCCAAATTTAATTGTTTGATATGTTTTATTCGAGTTATATTCATTAAGCAGAGTGTCTTTGAAGTGTAATTTACACATTAAGCAAAAATTATTTCCTGCCTTATCTACTGTTGTTACAATAAATTTGTCTTTAATGATTTCAATTTCTTTTTTAAGATGCTTATTGAAAAAAATACTTCTATTAATATTTATATTATTATTTTTATAAATTCTATTTTTTGTTTCCAATATTATACGTTGTTTCCATTCTCCAAATCCCTCAATTGGCCAATGATATTTCCTGGCTATATTAGCAATGAAAACATCCAAGTCTCGATTAATGGAATTAATTATTCTATTATGACTAACCTTATTTCTTAACCTAAATTTAGTTCCCTTACTCATGATGTCTCTAAGATATTTAGATTTTACAATATTCAAATTACCTGTAATAATATGTCCCTTATCTATATCAATAAAATCCCTAAGATCTGCTTCATTACAAAAACAGTGTTTATTGTTTATTTCATTTAAATTTTTACAATAATAGTTATAGTTACAAATTTGTTTTTTGAGCGTTCTTGAATATTTAAATGCAGTAGAAATTATATTAATATCTTTAACAGGAAAGAATTTATTATTTTCATGAATAATTTCAGGCAACTTTAATTTTTCGAAGAAGATATCAAGAAAATTAACAACACAAAACTCTTTTTTCTCATTTTTGTTAACCCTAAATAGAAGTCTATTATTAGAAATACCCAGTTTAAACTTTACCAGATCTAAAAAAACATTTTTAATGTTAATATCAAGAAATTTTAATTCCTCAAATTTATTATTAAAAAACCATTTGATTCTATTATTTCTAAGTTTAAAAATAAAATGTTTTATTTTATTTATATTATCCCAGTTATGGTTAAGATTACATAATTCCTGAATTTCATCCATTATAATATCCAACTTTCTACCTTTACCACTTCCTCTTTTTTATCTAAATTTCTTATTGTTATTTTTGTTTAAAAAACCTTTAAAAATGTTGAATTTATTATAAATACAAATTTTATTAAATTCACTGTGCCCCTCACCATTTAATTTGCTGTTGAGTCCATATGGGAAAAGAGTTTTCAGGCTGCAAATGAATAAATTTTCAAGATCAAGTCTTTTATGTAGGTCAACTTTGTTATCCTCTAGGATGCAAATAACTATGTTTTCAAAACTGTGTTCCTGGAAATGGATAAGCTCATAATCATGAGAATTATTATTTTTAAAATTCTTAATTGCTGATCTATGCCCATTAATTCTAATACTTAATTCTGTACAAGTTTGACCAATATATTTAAGATTACATTCTTTACATTGAATTAAATAAATAACATTTTTGATTTTACAGAATGACATTAGCTCTTTATTATCAAAATTTAATTGCATCTCACATGCTGACGGACATGTCCTACATCTAACATTACCACATTTCCTAAATTTTTTTAAATGATCCGAGTTTAAGACATGCGCAAGTAACTTTTTATCCGTGGACACCCCCTGCTCAAAGCATTCCACAGTGCCCCTTGTTAAAGCGCGCGACGGGCCATGCGCTATATAATCATTATTATAACAATCTGGCATATTTAAAAGTGTAAATCGAAGCAAAAGTAGATTATTTCCCATATCAACAATTTTTAACAGGATCCCCGCCACCAAGAGCAAAGCACTATACAATCGAACCTCAAGAGAAAATATATAAGAAGTTACTGACTAAATACTAAAAATTACATTAAATATAATAAAATTATTTAGAAATATATAAATGTATTAATGTATTAAATGGATTGGCGCATTTGCAGCTCATTCCAGTAAAATACAAGATATGACAGTAATACATTAACAAATCTATAACTAATTAAATTATTTAAACAATAAAAATTCATAGTATTATATATAAAGGCGCAAATGCAGCTATTTATAATATAATACAGAAGCAAAATTAGATAAACTAAACAAAATTTAAAATGAAACAAAAAGAAAGAAAAAC